>MU380250.1:0-143447 GCA_022495085.1 Xylaria sp. FL1042
ATAAAATAATAATTAAATATTATAGCTTTAGCTTATATAAAATAATATATAAGCAATTTTTAATTTTTTTAATAAAAAATATAATATTTATTTAGCAAATAATTAACTAAAATAAAACTATAAACTATATAGATTTATTTATTAATAAAATATAATAGTTTGTTAAAAAAAAGAAAAATATAGCAATAATATAATAAATTATTATTTAAAAAAAAAAATAAGCCGCTAAAAAAACTAATTAATAAAACGCTTATAAAATATAAACTGCTTTTTTAAAAGTTAATAATTTAATATTATTATATAATATTTTATTAAGCAATAATAAGTTATAAAACGTTAAACTTTTTTATAAATAAAAAGGCTTTTTTTTAATTGTTTTTAAAAAAAAAAATAAAAAATATATAGTAAAAAAACTAAATAAATATATAAAAAATAATATTTATGCTTTAAATAGCTTAAAGCTATTTATAAAAAATAAAACAAAATTTTAAAAACTTATAAACTTTTTATAAAATAAATAAATAATAAAACATTTAAAAACAGCTTTATTTAATTAGCAAAATAATAAACAATTAAGCAAAGCTAATATTAATTATTTAAAAAACAAATAATAGAAATTTATCGGAAATAAATAGTTTTAGCAAAAAATTAAAATTTTAATTATTATAAAAAAAAAAAAAAATATTTAAAAGTAAAAAGATTTTAAAAAAAATTAATATTATTATAAATAAAATTAAATAAAGCTATTATAAAAACTATTAAACTTATATTATTATTTTATATTTTAATACTATTATTATTAAGCTTAAAAATAACTTAATTAAAAAGTAAAGCATAAGTTTAATTATTACTTAGTTTTTAGTTTTAGCATTATTTTATGTTTTAATATTATTATTATTAAGCTTAAAAATAACTTAATTAAAGAAAAAAAAATAAAATTAATTAAGTTATTACTTAAAAAACTATAAAAAAAAAAGCTTACTTGTTTTATTTATATAATAACTTAATTTATAAAATCACCTTTATTTTTAGCAATTTATATATTAAAACTTTAGCAATAATAATTAGCTAGTTATTTTATATAAAAAACTTGCGTAGGCTATTTATAAAATTAAAATCTTTTTTTTAATTATAATAACTTTTTTTATTATAAAAATAAATATATTATTATTAACTATTATAATATTTATAAGCTGTTTAATTTATTAAATATATATAGTTTTTATACGCACTGCTTTAAAGATTATTTAATTAGTAATTAAAAAAAAGCTATATATTAAATTAACTTTTGCTTTTAAAATTAAAAAACCTGTTTATATAAGTCTAGCAAAAAATCGGATTTAAACGCTTAAGCTATTAAATAATTAATATTATTAATTATAATAAATAGTTTAATATAAATAATAATTAAAAAAGTTAAAGGCTTTTTAATAAATTTATTTATAATTTTATAAGTTTATAAGATAGCTTTAAATAATTATGTTTATTAAATTTAAAAGAAAAAATTATATTTAATAAAAGGGTTATATTTATGCTGTAAATAATAGGCGACGCAGAAATTTTACTAATAATAATAGACGACTTATTTATTAAAAACGCGATAAACGCGCAACTAAGACCTACTAGCAATATAATTATAACTTAATAGCGTTTTTATAAAGAATATACTGCTAAAGAACTTGCAGGTTTAGAAAATGCTGTAAATAAAGTATTAAAACTTATATTATAGCTAGCATTAAACAGTAAAGTAAAAAAAGGATTTTTTTTTTAAAAGGATATAAAAAAAACGCAGCTATTATATATAATTTAAAATATTTATATAAAATAGATCGAAAAAAAGCGCGCAGTAATTATTATAAAAATAATTAATAGAAAATAAATAGCTAAAGTAATAAAAAATAATAAAAAAAACTAACTATTTATATATTACGATTTAAATAAAGCTTTATAGAAAGCTTTTAAACAAGCGCTTATTTTAATAATAATAAACTTAATTAAAAGTTAAACGTAAATAATAGCAGCTATTTAGCTAGGTTATATTAATAAAGCTAAGCTTATAAAAAATAATAAAAAGATTTTAGTTAAAATAAATAATTAATTAAATAATTTAAAAAAAAAAACACTAATAAATATTATTAAAGCTATAAATATAGCTTTAATTAAAAATAATATAATAATAGCTAAAAAGTTATAAAGCGGTAATATAATAATTATATTTAAAAATATAATATTTAAAAAAGCTAATAATAAAAAATAAATTATTAAAGCTTTTTAAAAAAATATAAAAATATATAGCAAAAAGGTCGCAGTAATAGTTAAAAAAGTATTTATAAAATAAATTTAAAAAATATATTTTAATAAAATATTATTATAGCTGCTGCGTAGTAAACATTTAAAAATTATATAGTATAAGAAAATAATATTAAAAAATATAAAAGCAAGATTTGCTTTTATTATAATATATTTAAATAGTTTTATAATAGCTAAAGCTATTTATAATAATAGCTTAATATAAAAAATATAGCTATTTAATTATAAACTTTTTATAAAAAAATTAAAAGTTATATAATATTATAACTGCTATAAATTTAAATATATTATAAAATTTTGTTTTAAAAATATTAAATATAAATATTATATTATTTTTAAGTATTAAAAAAATAAAAAGAAATATTTTATAAAGAAAACAAGGGCTAAAAGAAAATATATAAACTATAATAATAATTATATAGTATAAAATAAGCTATATAAAAAAAAAGCAAAATAAAAAAAAAAGCAAAAGTTATATATATATTATAATTTAAAAGCTTTTAAAATATAAAAAAATTAGCAGTTATTAATAAAATAGCTTTAAATAATAAAATATTAGTGTTTTTAGCTTTAATTTTTATAAAGCTTAATAATATAAAATTTTTAATAAAAAAATAATAAACTAATAGCGCAAATAAAAATATCTTTTTATTTATATAATAATTTATAATATTATATTTTAAAATATTATAAAATTAAAAAATAACGCAGCAAAAGCGCTATAAAATAATAGCTTTAATTATTTAGTAATATAAAAACTTTTAGTTAATAAATATAATAATATTTACTGCTTAAAAACTTGCAAGTATTGCTTAATATAGTCGGCTAAAAAAGCTATGCTATATATAAATAAAAATATTACAGCAAAAGCTTTAAAGCAAAATTTTAAAAAAGATTAAGCGTGCGCAATAATAAATAAAAAAAATTTAATAATAATTATATAATTAATTTATTTGCTTAATTAAAATAAATTAAAATAATATAGCTTATTTTAAATTATTAAAAATAAAAATAAACTAGCAGAAAAATATATAATAATAAAAGATTTTAATTTATATTATTTATTATAAAATTTAAAAAGTTGTTAAAATAAAAGTATAAAAAAGTTTTTAAAGTTTATAGCAGTATAAAATTTAATATTAAATATTTTTTTTAAAAAAATAATTAAAACTTATTAAAGTTAAAAAAATTTAATAATAAACTTAATATAAATAACTAATAATTTAGCTGCAATATATTAAAATAACTTAAAATAATTAAGCTTTAATTATAAAGCTATTTAAATAATAATAAAATTAAAACTAAGCTAAAAAAAATATATTTATAAAATAAAAAGGTAAAACTAATTAAAAATTAATAAAAAAAAAGCGGCAACAAAAGTAATAATAATTATTACTAAAATAAATACTTTATAAATAATTAATAAACTAAACGCAGCTTTTAATTTATTAATTAAATAGTTAATAAAAATAATAAATAAAATAACGCTTAAAAAAATATTAAAAAAAAGTTATTAAACATTTATTTAATAGTTGCTAAAGGTTATAGTAATAAAAAAATAAGCTAAATAATTATATAAAAGGTTTAAAAGCAAAAAAATTATTATAGCTTAATTAAAGCTTAAAAAAAAAAAGCAAGCTTTTGCTAAAAAAATAATTAAAGCTTAAAAATAAAGCTAAAAAAAAGCTTTAGCAAAAGCATTTAAAAACTTAAAATTATTATAAAGCTTAGCTAAATAAGCTAGATTAATATATAAGCCAGCTTTAAAAATTATAATAATTTTATTATTAAGCAGGTTAAAAAAAAGTTTAACGATTGCTAATATTTTTAAAAAAAAAGCTATTTTATTAACAAAATATTTTTTTTTAGCGCTATTTATAAATCTAACCGATATTTTAATTAAAAACTTAATATATAATAGCTATTAGCGCTTTAAAATAAATATATTAGTTAAAACTAAAAATATAATATTGCTAATTTAATTTTTAGCTTTTTAAAAAATATTTAGCAAAAATCTTTTATTTAATAATTTTTTAAAAGCATATAAACTAGTTTTAGCTAAAAGATTAGCTATATTATATATAGCTAGCTTTATATTAAAGTATTACTTAGCAAAGTTTTAACAAGCTAAAATTATTATTATTTTTAAGCTAGGCAAGCTTAAAAAAGTTAAAAGAACTATTAAAAACTAAAAATTAATTATGCTTATATATATAATTAAAAAAGTTTTAAAAAAAAAGCTTTATTGCTATATAATAAAAATAACTAAAAATAAAAGCTTTTTATTTAGCAGCTAAATAAGTAATAAAAAAAATAAATCAACTAATATAATAATTAAACTAATAGTAAAAGCTGCTAAAATAGCTATTAATAAAAAAAGTATTATTATGCTATTATAATTTAATATTATAAAAGCTTTTAATATTATTAACAAAAAAAAGCTAATATATATTTTATAATAAAAAGACTATTTTTTTTAGGTTATTTTTTAAGTTTATTTATTTATATTTAATAAAATAATATAATTTTATTTTAATAAAACAATATTATAGCTTATTATATTAAAAATAAAAATATTATAAAGATTATTATTATTACTTTTATTTTTTTTTTTATATATTTTAATATTATATAAAAATTTAGCAGTATATTTAAAGCTAATAATAGCTAGTTTTACTAATAATATTAATTTATTAACGGCTGATTTAAAGATAAAGCAAAATTATAAAGTATTAAAAGCGGCATAAAAGATTTATAAAAGCTAGGCCGTAAAACATAGCATAAAGTTTACGCTATAAAAAAACAAGCTAATATATTTTTTTAGCAGCAGAGCAGCTTTTATTTAAATAGTTTATTTATTAGGCGTTATAGTTTATTTAATAAACAGCGCAAAATTTTTAAAAGTCTAGTTTTATAAGAATATAAAATAAAAAAAATATTTAGCTAAGCTTAAAAAAAAACTAAGTATTGCGTCGGGATGGCGAAGCCAACTAACAAAACAACCAACAAACCTACCACACTCAAATCTAGAATAGTAATACAAGGTAAAAGGGTCTGATCAGAGGAGAAAGAAACGCGATGTCTATATTCCGTGAAAGTCTGCTATGTCTGAAAACTAAAGTCTACGCGAGAAATCCCTCTATAAGTACACGCAAGGTCAGGCCCGTGCTCGACCATTTTGATGACAAGCCCCTATTTTCTTCTGCTGGCTCCCAGCTCCGTCGCAGTATTTAAGCATATATAATAATTAAGTTATAAAATTTTATTTAAAGCAGCAGCATAGCTAAAATAAAATAAATTTATATAGCTATAATTAAAAATATTTTAGCTTATAGCGCTATAATTTAGTATAGGCTAACTAAAGAAAATAAAGCGCAAAAAGTAGCTAGCGCTTTTAAAATAATTTAAAATTAATATTTAAAAAAAGTAGCAAAAGCTTTTAAAGCTATTTTAATAAAATATTTAAAAACTAAAATAAAAATTTTATTAATTAACTTATATTTAAGCAGTAAAGCTATAGCTAGTAAAAGCAAAATATATAATATAATATATAAAAAAATTATTAATTAAGCTATAAATAAAATAGCAGCGTTATTATATGCTGCTAAAAAAAAAAAAAAAAAAATATAAATTAAAAGCAAGCTTTTAAAAATTAAAAAATATTTTAAAAAAAAAAACTAAAGCAAAAAAATAAACCGCTAGTAAAAAAAGTAGTTAAAAAGGCATAAGCTAAAAAAAGCTTTTTAAAAAAAATAAAAAAACTAATAAAAGCATACTAAAATAAAACATAGCTATTTAATATTAGCTAAGCAAAAGCTAAGCAAAAATAATATTTTTAGAAAATATTAAAGCCTGCTAAAATATAAAGCAATAATAATAACTTAAATATAAACTAAAAAAATTAGCTTTAAAGCTTTTTTATATAAAAAAAAAGTATTAAGTTTTTTGACTTTTTTTTGCGAGTGCGTAAAAAGCAAAAAAACGCTGCAGCATATAATATTTAAATATAAGCTTTTAAAAAAAAAAAAAACAACTTTATTTAAAAAGCTAAAAAGTAAAACGTTATTATATAATAAAAATTTATATATAGCTATTAAAAAATTTATGTTTATAAAGCTTATTATAAAGTAGCTATTAAATATTAGTAGAATTATTATATATAATAAAACAGCTTAAATAAAAAGCGCTAAAGAAAAAAAAAAAAAAAAGGAAAAAAAAAAATAAAAAGTACGCAGCAGAATTAAAAAGACTTTATTAAAGGTTTTTTACGACTAAAAAAAAGCTTTTCTAGCTTTTTTTTAAAATTAAAAAATATAATAGCTTTTAAAAAAAAAGTTTATTAGTTTTACTTTTTTTATTTTATTTTGCTTTTTTATAGCTAGCTAGTTAATAAAAACTAGTTTATATATAATTAAAAAATAGTTAAATCGAAAAAAACATAATATATAAAGTTTTTACCTGGCTTTTATATAGTTTTACTTATAAATAATTATTTATAAAAGGACTACGCTACTTAAAGGTAGCATAGCGGGTTAGTTAATAATAAAAAATAATATAAATAATATATATTTACTAAATAGTTTTTTATTTTATAGCTTAATATATAAAAGCATTAGTTAATTATTTTTATAAGCTATTATATATTGTTTTAAAATATCGACAGCAAAAAACTAAATAATATTAAAAAAGCTAAATAAAATAATTTATTATATATATATTTTTTTAGCATAACTATTTAAGCCTTTAATATTAAAATATTATAAAGCCTAGCTATAATAATAAAAATAGTTAGTAATAATTAATTAAAAACTTTTTTTTAGCAAAAAAAAAAAATAGTAATTTTATTTGTTTATATATATAATTAAATAGCTAATGCTTAAAGCGCTTAAAAGTTATAAAAGCTTTGCTTTAAATTATATATATATATTTATAATAAAAAATTATAGCTAAAATAATAATAAAATAAAATATTAAAAATATAACTAAATACTACGACTAAAAACTTAAAACTAAAAGTTTTGCTAAAATAATTAAATATAAGTTTAATTAACTATAAAAAGCAAATAAAGCTTTATTAATAGTAGTATTAATTAATTAATCTGCGTAGTTAATTAAATAATTAATATTAAAATATACCGATTTAATTAAAAAAAAGCTATTTAATATTTTATTGTAATAAAACTTTTTTTTAATAAATTATAGCAAAATATTATAAAATAAGCGCTAAATATATTAAGTAAAGCTTTTATAGTTAAAAAAAATAAAAAAACATGTTAAAAAAAGCTTAGTAAAAATATAACTTAAATATAAATAATATATAATAATATTAAAATGCTTAATTTAATTAAAAAATAAAAAAACTTTAAAAATATTATAAATATAAATATTAGTAGTATAATAAGTTATTATAATTAAACTATTAAAGCAATTAATAATTATAGCTTAAATCTGCGAGCAATTATTTGCTATTTTATTAAATAAGTTTATATTAAACCTGTATATATTATAATTAATATAAAAAATATAATTATAAAGGAAATAAATTAAACTATTTATAATAAAAAGCAAGTAATTAAAATGTTAGCGCTTAAATAACTTAATTAAAAAAAAATAAAAAAAAAAAAATTGTAAAAGTAAAAGTCTTAAGTTAAAATAAATATAAAAAAAAAAAAAAATATAAATAAATAGCTTAATAAAAAAAAAATAATAAAAAAAAAAAAGTTTTAGTAAAAACTATTTAAAACTATTTATTTTGCTTAAAATAACTTATATTTTTTTTTTAGCTATAAAAAAAAACTAACTAACTATTAAAATAAAAAATACTTTTTAAGTTAATAAATAAGCTTAAAACTATTTAAAAAGTATATATAATATATTAATTATTTTTTTTTTTTATTATTTAGTTAAATAAACTAAAATTAACTTTTTTTTTTTTGCTTGCTTTATATATAATTACTAGCTTTTAACAGCTATATTATTTAGCTGCTAGACTTTAAAAGTGCTTTTTTTAAAATATTTTTTAAAAGTTTAAAAAAAAAATAAAAATAAAAACAGTTAAAAGGTTATTAAATATTAATTATTTAAATATAAAACTTAACTTTTTTATATTTTTTTTTTTATTAATTATTTTATTTATTTAATTAATTATTAACGCTAATAATAAAAGCATAAAAAAATAACAAAAATCAAGCTAAGTTATTTTATTATAAAAAAAACTATTAAATAAATACTAGCCTTTTTTTTTTTTTTATATATATATTACCTTTTTTACTTATTTAAAAAAAATACTATACTTAGCATTAATTAAAATAAAAAAAAGCAGCACACTTTTAATAATTATTATTTTCTTTGCTTTAATTATTTATATTTCTTAATTATTTTATTATTTAATTATTATAAAGCTAACTTGTTACGTTATTTTCTTTAATTATAAAAAATTAAGTATATTATAACTTAATATATAAATTTTATATTTAAACTAAGCAACCTTAAAAATTTAAACAGCTTTTTTTTAAGCATTAAAAAATATAATTAGTAAAATTTTTTAAAGCTATTTGTTTTAAACATAAAAAAATAAACTATAAACAGCTATAAAAATAAGCAATTAGTATATATAAAAATAAATATAGTTAAAAAAACGCTTAAAGATTAGTTTGTTTTAAAAAATATAATAAAATAAAAATTTTTTAGTAAAATTATTTTTGCAGTAATTAATACCTTTTAAAAATTATAAAAACCTAGTAATAAAAACTAATAGCTAAGCATGTTAAAAATTAATAGCTTTATTTTTATTATTATATATATATTTAAACTTAAAATTATTAGCAAAGAACTATTTATAGTTATATTTATAGTATTTTTAATTAATAATTAAATTTTTTTTATTTTTAATAGCTATTTTACTAATAAGCTAAATAAAAATATTAACTTTATAATCTTTAAAAAACTAAAACTTATACTTAAAAATATTACTAATAATTATTAGTTTTTAATAATTTATAATATTAAAAAACAAAACTTATATTTTTTAAACTTAATATTTAATAAAAAAATATTTAGTAATTATTTTAAATTTGCAGCAGCTTTTTAATAAGTATAAACTTTTTTAATTAAAGCTTGATTTTTATAGCTTTTATATGCTGTTTTATTATTTAAACTTTAATAAATAAATATATAAAAATATAATTATTATTATATTATATATATGCTATTAATTTTTATAATATAAAAATAGTTTAAAAAGCTTATAAAAACTAATAAAAAAAGCTTTATATTTTATATATAGCTTTATTTAAATTAAAAATAATATAACTTTTTAAAAAATATCTAGCTATATTTATTAAAGCAAAAAAGCTTAAAAATAAAATATAAGTATTAACCGTATAATAGTTAAACAAAAAAATCTTAGCTTTAGCTTATAATAATTCTTATATATTTATAAATAAAAACTTTAAAAACTTAAAGTATTTAATTAATTGTATTTATAGCTAATTAAACTTAAAACTTAATAACTTAAAGCTATAAAAATGCTTTGCTAAAAACTATATTATTATTTTTAAAAAATTTTTAACTAAAAAACAAAAAAACAAATATATATATATAATAAACTAACCTTTCCCTTTTATAATTAGCCGTATAAAATAAATAAACTATAGCTTTAGCGCGCAAATAATTAATAAAATAATTAAATATATAAAACAAAAATAAATAAATGCTTATAATTTTAAAGCTTTTTTGCAGATATTTTTTTGCGATAAGCTAAATATTATATATAAGTTTTATTATAAATAGCTGTTTAGCGCAAACAAACCTTATAATAAATTTAAAAATTAATTAGTATTAAAAATTTATAATTTTAAAGTGCGGTAAGTAATTATAAAAAGCATATAATTTTATAACTTAAAATTAAATAAAAAAAACTATTTTTATATTATATTTATTAATAAAACTAAAAAAATCGCTTATTTTATTAATTTAGTTTTTAATATTAACTTTAAATATAAACAAGCTATTTATAAACATTAAAAAAATATATTTAAAATAATTAAAAATATTTAAGTTAATATTATTTTTTTTATAGTATTAGAGCTAAAAAAAATTATTAACTTTATAATATATTATTAAAATAATAAATAAAGCTATAAAGCTGCAAGCGTTTTTTAATTTGCTTTTTTATTTTAACAGCTAATTAATATATTTTATAATTTAAAAAATAACCGCGTAATATTTATTAATAAAACTAAAAACATAATTTTTATATTTTTATTTTAAAATTTTATTAGTATTATTTTTTAAACTATTAAAAGCTTAACAAAAAATAACTAAGCGCTTACTACTTAATATTTCTTGCTATTAGCAGTTTTTAAAAAATTAATAATTAGTTTAAAATAAAAACTATTAACTAAGTTTATATTTAATTTATTTATAAAAAATATTTATAGCATTAGCTTTAAGCTTAGCAGTTAAAAGTTTTTAGTATTAAAAATAAACTAAAAACCTGCTAGTAATAAAAAATCTAAAAATAAAAAAAAAGCCTATAGCTTAATAAAAGCTTAATATAAAAAAAGTAATATTTATAAAAATATATTAAAGCTTAATTAATATAATATGTTAAATCTTAAAATATTATAAACTAATTAGCTTATTTAAAAATAATTTATAAAGCGCTAAATTCTTTTTATATTATAAAAACGCAATATTTATAATCTTATTAAATATAAGCCTATACTTAATATGCTTAAAAAATAAATAAGCTAAAATTATTACGACTTATATTTATAAAAAGTTAAAAATATAAATGCTAAAAAAAATATAAAAAATAATATTTGTCGACAAAAGCTAAATATCCGACAAAAAAAAAGTATTAATTTTTTAAAAATTAATATAAATATTAAAATAGCTTAAAAATAAATAAAAAAACTATACTAAAGCATTAGTTTAAAAAATATTGTTTTAATTAGTTATTATTTATTAAAAATAATAAAATAATAACTAGAAAAAATTACAACAAAGCTAAAAGCTAGCAAAAAAAAAATAAAAGCTTATTATTAAAAATAGTCGAGCATAGGCCTAACCTTGCGTATACTTATAAAAAAATTTCTCGCATAAACTTTAATTTTTAAACATAGCAGACTTTTATAAAACATAGATATTATATTTCTTTCTTTTTTAATTAAACCTTTTTACTTTATATTATTATTTTAGATTTAAATATAATAAGTTTATTAGTTATTTTATTAGTTAGCTTTGCCTCCCGACGCAATATTTAATTATATATTATTATAATATAAAAAATAGTTTAAGCTATAATATTAAATTTTAATTTTTTTAAAGCGAGCTTTTAAAATTATATTAATATAAAATCTTTTAATTAGCGCTACTTTTTTAAAAATAAAAGATTTAATATTTTTTTTATATATATTTGCTAGTATATTTTTTATAATTTTTTTTTTTTTTTTAAAATAAAAAAGCTTATAATATTAGCATTTATATTTTTATTTTTTTTTACTAAAATAAAAGACTTTTTTTTAAAAAGTTCTTTATAATTAATTAAATATAAAGCTTTATAATTATTTAATATTATATTTTTATAAAGCAAATAAATATTATAGCTAAAAATAATATATATTTTTAGCTTATTAAAAAGCTTTTAAATTATAATTAAATCGATTATTATATATATTATATTTAAGTTAAACTATTTATTATTGCTTAGTTTATTTTTATATAATTTTAGCTTTAACGCTTTAATATTTTATTTTTTTTTTGCTAATTTTTTAATATAAGTTTATTTAACATATAAAACTTTATTTAGTTTTAATTGCTTAAATTTATTAAGCTATTATTTTTTTTATTAAGCGATTTAAAAAGTTTATTATTATTTTTTATAAGTTTTTATATATTTTAAAAGCTTATTTATATATATAAGAAAAATTTAATAAATATAAATATTATTAATTATATTAATTTAATCTTTTGCGCTAGCTAAACTTATTACGCTTAAATATTTTATATTTATAATAATTGTTTAATTTTTTATTAGTTATTATAAAAATTTTTGCGCTTTTATATTTACTTTAAGCAATTTTATTATTAATAAAGCTAGCAAAAATTTTTTTATATTTATTTAAGCTTACTGCTTTTTAGCTTAGCTGCTTATTTATAGCAAGTTATAAAAGCTGCTAGCATGCTTAGTCTAGCGCTATTTTCGCGTAAATAATATATAAAAAGTTTTTTATAGCAAATATTTTTTTAACGTTAAAAAAATTAAATATTTATGCTTATAAAAACATATTATATTTTAAGTTTAATATTTTTTATTTATGCTTATTTAAATATTTTTTAATATTTTTGCTAAGCTATAGTTTTTATAATAAATTTTATAAATATTAAATAATTTTTTAGCGCTTATACTAAAAACTATAAGTTAATTTTTTTAATTATTATAAGCTTAATAAAAGCAGCGCTTATAATTATAAAATTTATTATTTTATTAACTTAGTTAAAAATAGCTATATATTTATTAAATTTTAATATTTAAGCTGCGCTTTTTATAATATAAATATAAATTATATTAGCTAAAATAAAAATAATTTTATTTTTTAATAGCTTTTTTAAAGCTGCTTTATTATTATTTATTTATTTTATTTTAAGCGCTTTTATAATATTTTTTTTTATAAAAAGCTTAAATATTTAACTTAGCATATATAAAATATTAAAAGCATTTAAATTAATTAAGTTTTAAACCTTTTATAAAATAGCATAAAACTTAAGCTTATTAAACTAGTCGGTATAATTATATTAGTTATAAAATATTATATTTTTAATAAACTACTTATTAATATTATATAAAATAAATATTATAATTAAAAAAATAACTATTTAAATAATTATATATAAAATATAAAAACTAATAAAATATATAAAATAAAAATAAAAATTTTAGATTTTATTTTTAAAAATCTTTTTAAATATTTATAGCATTAATTTTTAAGCAAACTAAGCTTATAACTATTATATTTAAATAAATCTATGCATAGCTTAAAAATATTAATTAATGCTTTTACTAAGCATAAGATTTTTAGAAATATAATTAATAGCTTTATTTATTTAAAAACTATATATTATATATAAGAAATTCTTTTAATATTTATATATGCGCGCTTGTGGATTTATATCTACAAGAGCGCACGGATTATCTGACCCACTGTAACGCGACACTACGGAGTTTCTAAGATCGCCTTAGATTTAGGTGAGGAGTGACAAGGGAAAGAAGAATAGAAAATAGACTCCTCTTCGTATTAAAGGCAATGAGCAGTGTGGATGAAAAATGAAGAAGGACATATGGGTACTAGACATAACGCCGCTTATGAGTAGATTTTAGAAGATTTAGTATAGATCAGTGGCTTTAGAAATATTAAAGTGGAATAGGGGCTTACTAATGTTTTATTTTGCCTTCAGTTGGTAATAGTATTTCGTGCAGTATAAGCATACTAGTACATTGAAACAAATTCGTAGCCGCTAACACGTCGCTGATTCATATCACCTCCCTTCGCAAGAGAAGCCTACCTTTTTTTTTAAACCTACACCCACAATGGTGCCTTTTATCTGGTTATGACTTGCAATGAGAGCTTTAATCGCCCTGCTTCGATTGTGAAGGCAGTCTTTTCGACGGGTTTCACGGCTTAACAATTAGCTCCTCAACGATAGGATCGGATTCATGCTGAAGAAAAGGGGGAGAAGGCCTACGGCCCCTATGCTCCGGTCGGATAATTTTTCAATGCCATATCCCTTGTTGGTTCTTTGCTTTGAAGAGGCCATAGTCAATGCGACTGGTTGTGGTTCTATGCTCCATCCCGTTAATCGGCGAACACATTATGATCGCCTCCACAGATGTAAAATTTGATCAACCAAGCCTAACTAGTCAAGTTCTCCGGTTGATACGAGACTCAAAACGGTGAAGAATGAGAGAAATCCCGTCCAATTTATCGCTCACATGGAGGGCTTTCTGGGACTTCTCTATGTAACCGACAAGAAACCGCAGGGCTTTTGAAGTACCGGTGTGGAGTGTCTCCTGCTAGTGAAAGGAGGACCGGCTAGGGTCGAGGGAACCATCAGCGCTAACAGCTAGGCTACATTCGCATGATCTAGTCTAGCAGACCGAACAAGCCATCTCGCTCAAGGTATCTAATGGATGTTAATTGAATGTAGTTGCAAACTGGAGAAAAGAAGCCAAAGGGACACTGTCCACCTAGGATGTATTACGGACCAATGATCTCTTCTCGGGAAATGGTCGGTCATTCCGACGATGGAAAGGGTACATCAAAGGACACACCCGAGTCTCTTTAATCGAGCTTAACGTAGCTTTTATAACTATCCTTAAGTATGTCGTTACAAGTCCATTAGTAAATAATTATGCAGATTCTAGAAACAAAACTCCCGGATTTACAATGATTCTAGTACTTTTTGTTTTTTCGAAGAGAATGATTAGCTATCTTGAATAATATCATGAAAGGAAGCTGAGCTTATCATAGATGCGAGGTCATGCTTGTGTCACCTTTGTTGGACTTCATGTAAGCAACCATCGGCGCTGTGGGATGCCAAGCTTCTAGACAGTGTCTTGGCATCTCACTATGCCCGAATCTTATCACGCCTTAGAATTACTAGTCTGAAATAGGAATAGCACTACTTTTGCCTACATTTTGTAACGGGTTACAACTTGACGGTACAAACCAAGCTGCTCTTATACTTTACTAATAATTTGTGTTCATTATAGAAAGAAACTAACTTCAGCATAATGCAAAACCAGCATGGCAAAAGTCTTGTGACATGTAAAACTTTTACAAGGCCTCTAGAGATAATGCTAAGACGCTAAGCTGCGGGGATGGTATCGACGATACCTTCAGAAAATTAGACTTAGAAGCAGGGGTGGCAGATTATGTAACAACACGAAGTGATAATGACATTTCACGACTGTTGAGGCGAAAAGTGTCACAACCGCTCAAATCAAGCAGTATAAATAAGGCCATGAATCCCCCCATTGACAAGTAGACAGGAGGTTCTTCATCCCACGGACATCCATCAATTCCAAGCATCCACCCAAACCCTCTAAAGTCTTCTGCTGTTTCTGTCTGAAGCAACAATCTTTTCCCGAAACATCTCATCAACCGTCAACATGAGATTCGACTTGACTTCTGCACTGCTATTTGCAGGTGCTGTTACTGCGTTCAAGAGTGAACCATTCAAGTACGAGAGGCTCAACAAGAATGACAGTGTGAGTATCTCGGCGTTTAGAGCTTTCAAGGGGCAGTTCGCTAACTTCACAGGTCCTCATTATTCTTGACATGCAAGAAGGCCTGTTCAGTCTATCTCGGGACTATGACGCAGTCCAGTACCGCAACGCGATGTATGCCCACGCCGAGCTCGCTAAGGTCTTCGATCTTCCTGTAGTTATGACTACATCTGCTGAGACCGGTACGCCTCCAAACTTAATCGAACTAGCTATTAGATACTAACCGTCTACACAAGGTCCTAATGGTCCTCTGCCTCAGGAATTCTTAGACTTGTACCCAGACGTAAAAGTTGTCAAGCGCATGGGAGAGGTTGATGCCTGGGATAATGAGGAGTTCAGGGAAGCTGTCCGGGCTACCAACAAGTCTCAGGTTATCATGGCCGGCATTGTTACTGACGTCTGTAAGTGGTCTCAGTTTCCTAGATAATTTGTATTCTCTCTTGTTAGGCAGGATAACTCTAATCAAACCTTGTTTAAATAATAGGCACTACATTCGCCGCGCTTTCCCTTCGTGAAGCTGGATATGCAGTGTGGGCAAACCACGAGGCCTCTGGCACAACATCAGTTGATATCCGTGAGCAAGCCAACGAACGCATGCGTCAAGCTGGAGTTCACGTCGTGTCCTACTTTGCTGTCGTCTGCGAGCTGATGCGCGACTGGCGCGCTTCTCCTGGTGCTAAAGAGCTGCTCCCTGTCCTTGACCGCTATCTACCAGCCTACGGTATGGTAACTCGTGGCCACCTTGCTGCCATTGAGAACGGTACCATTCAGCCCGGGCAGGAGGACATTCCTATTATCCCTCTCCCATAAACGGAGGATGACAATATCTCACCCTAATACAAAAAGACGCGTGGATAGAAGTTCAGCTCCTGATTTTCATCCCAGAACAACAACATCAAATAACAAGGGAGTCACTTTGATCTCTCGGTTCTTTCTCAAATTTAGTCAAATGGAAACCAACCTTTTTAAATAGATCAATAGAATTCTTATCTTTTATTTTGAAATATGAGCACGGCTTACGTTGTGTTTCGGTAGTATCATAATTAGAAATTGGAAGAAGTGTTCAAAAGATATTACTATCTCTAAACCCGTTAAAGACTCAAGCATTTACGTTTGGTTTAATAGTGGATGCTGGCCTACGATTCTAGCCAGAAAGAGGCGGCTCCGACATGGACAACTGTAGGGTATGCTGAAGTTTCCGGTTTCGGCTCTTATTAGCATGTTAGTTTAAGTTACGAGAACATCAAATGGGGTTTAATTGCTAACGTAACGCACAAAGACAATGTTGGATATTTCTACTCGTCTCAGAAACTATAATTGGAGATCTTGATTAGTAAGTTTTGTAAATCACAATGATAAACTTCTGGTTAAGCAATAACCTGACCGCTTACTTAAGATATAGGGAAGGTAAAGGGGCTGGGTTGTTAGTGTATACACCTAAGCCGTTTGACTAGGTATTAACTAAGGTTAGACTTATAATGCCACATATGGCTGTATAGGACTTCCTTGACAAAGCCATGACCCCTATATCCCGTTTTCACTATCTAAGTACTTAGTTTCCCGAATAGTAATTAGGAATCTACAATCTGCTAATAATGTATTTCGCCTGACCTGGTAATTGTTTCCTATGTGGGAAATATGGTAAGGGGCTCAACTTCCCTTTTAACTCTATATTCAAGTTCAAAGATATTTGGCAGATAATATGCATTCTTCAAAGTTATGTTGTTTTATTCTTTGTCGAATTAGAACCTCGATTAGGTATTGAAACATCATTGGGCCTAGGCGCTGTGGTTATTCCGGAGCCAATCGTGGGAGTGGGTATAGCTTATAGACACCCACGTGGACGCAACTCGCCCAAAGCTCTCCGGAAGATATTACCTCAAGGGGGTGTGTCCGTAAACTAAATACCTGCCTGTCGTTTCAACCTGAGCACACAGAATTTATCACAAGGGCTAAATACAGGGCTGGGAGAACACCTCAATATAAGAATAATATTATATGATCATATAGACCCTTGACTATCCAGAAGACTCTCATGGTCTTTCTAGGAGTTAGACTATATATACAACATTCCCTTTAGCCTTTAGCCTTAAGCCCTCTATTTCAGCGTTTAGCTCACAGTCTCAGTTGTCTGAATAGCTTTATTTATTTCCTATCCGAGACATATGCAATACGCCTTGATACCCATTATTTGGGAATACGAATACGAAAGGCTATGACATCTCATGGGGCCTGGCATAGGTGACCTTCCGTTAGGTAGCCTCCCGTCAGATGGCCTTAGGTATGCGCGCAGGCTCCCGTACAACAGAATGTCCCCGCCAGACCAAGGATTATGCAGTCTTTCAGTAGGATGTTCTGGGAAGCTCAACCCCCTCTCTGGAACTTTCCATGCGGACTCTACATCAATAGGCCCTAAACCACGGCGGTTGCTTGAATTTGCTCAATAAATGCTTTACATAACATACGCATTAGTTATTGACGACCAAGCAACAATCTCATTCTAAAACCGGTACTTGCTCATCGTGGAGACCCTGGAACCGGCCAGTTAGGTCCCTATTAAAGGAAGAACTTCGTATGATAAGTCTAATTGTTGGGATAATAATACGAGCGGTTGACTAGTCGTACGAGTAGCCCTTGGGCTACTGGTACGGCTAGGGGGGTCATGGGGCTATTGGATGACTAAGGGGTCACCTGATAGGGTCACATGACAGGGTCAGGTGACCAGGGCCCACTGTGGGGCTGTGGGGTCGCCCAACCCTTATTATACTTATTTTTCTAGCTAGCTAGATAGCTTCTACTAATATAACAATACACCTTTTTTTTACTTTTAAACCTAATATTTGGTAAGAGCTAACGCTTTTATGTCTTTTTGCGCGGTTTTTTTTTATTATAGCTTTTTAATATAAAGTGAAATTGTTTTAATTAATTTTTTTTATATTTTAAATATAAAGTTTATGCAAAATATTTAATAAAGCTAAGTTTTAAGTTTATAAAGCTGTTATTTATATGTGTAAGCAAAGACTAAATCGGGTATAAACTAGTTTTAAATCGGAAAATATATTAAATTAAAAATATATTTTATATAATTAAGCTTTTTAAAAAGAATTTTTTTATTTATATTAAAAAAAATTAAATCTTAGTAATTTATAACTTGTTAAACTTTTTTTTTTTTTTATATTTTATTATTAGTTTAAGTCGATAAGTTTAAAAAAATATAAGCGGGTTAAAAAAGTAAAAGGTATTTACTTTTATTAATTTTATACTTTTTTTGCTTTGTTTATTATTAAATTTTATTTTGTTATATGCTTTTTTTTTTATTTTATTATAAACTTTTAATCGGTAATGTTAAATATATATAAATATTATTAATGCTTGTTTAAGTTTAGCTTTAAATACGGTTATTTATTTATTTTGTTTATTTTATACTTAATATTTTTTTAATTTTTACTAAAAAAAATTGCTTATTATTTTATAATTGTTTTTTATTTTAAATTTTATTTTAAAGCTAGAAGAATTTTTTATTTTTAATTAATACTTTGCTTATTAAAAAACTTATTTAAATCTGCAAGCTTAAATAAAAAGTGACTTTAATTAAATGCCTAGTCTTTCGCTTAAATATAAGAAAAAAATAGCTGATTTTTAAAATTAATTGCTTTTGCTTGTTATTTTTAAAAAGAAAAAAAGTTAAGATTTTAAAACTACTGCTTTTTTCTAGGTTTAAGATTGTCTAAGTATTTTATTTTTAGCTATTTTTTATAATCTATTTTAAAATTTGTCTTTTTTTATATTAAAGCTATTTTTAAATTTTTTATTTATTAGCTACTAAAATTAGTTAACTTAAGCTTTGTTTTTTTTTATAATTAACTAGCTTTTGCTTTTTATTAAAATATTAATAATTAAACAACTTAAATTTAAAAGTTTATAAAGTAAAGACTTTTAAAAATATTTAAATAATATAGCCTTTTGCGTTAAAAAGTATATAAAAAATAAAAATTATTTTAACAAGAAAAAATATAACTAAAAGGTAAATAAAAAAAAGCGATTAGTTTTTTAAAGTAGATTATATAAAAACGCATATAAATAGTATTTTTATTTTTTTTTTAATTGTCGAACAAGCTTTTTTTTTTTTTTAAAGGCTTTATAAAACGTTTTTTTTTTAAAGTTTAAAATCGAGAGCTTAAATTAAAAGCTTAAATTAAGAACTTTAATAAACAAGAGAAAAAAAGATTAGCTTAATATATTAATAAAGCTAACTAGTTTTTTTTTTAGGCTAATAATGCGTCGGGATAGCAGAGCCAACCAATAAAAAACAACTAAAACAACAACAACAACAAAAACAACAAAAACAACTAGTAGGGCCTACATGGCTGAAAATGACTATATAGTACTATGTAGGTCTAAATGTACGAAGTGGTATGGTATAATGTAGTAGGGTGAAGTAGGTAGGTAGGTTGGCCTGCGGCCAACAGCCCCTTATATAGCCAGTATGACAGGTGCGCACGGGCCGCAACAGCCTAGGTCAACTACTACGCAGGTGCCTGGCACCTGCAGGGACCGCCAGCCTTGTTACATTCTTCCCTTAGTCAGAGTCATCCCTTCGGGATGACCTCCTGACTCTAAAAACAACAAGGGCTAGAAAACTTAACAACTACCTGACTCGAACACCTACACCTATAGACCTTAACGGTCTGAAAAAAAAAAAAAGCCTGCCCTTTATCCACTAGGCCAACAGGTCTTTAATTAGTTAATTCTTTACGCAGCGGTATAACGCTTAACTTTTTTTAGTCTCTTAACTATTTAACTTTAGACTTTTTTTTATTATAAGGCTTTTTTTAGTCTTAAGCTTTCTTTAATCTTAAATAACTTATAACTTATTTACTTATAACTTGTTGCTTATTAATATTTTCTTATATAAAATAAGTAGTATTTTATTTAATTATTAGTATTTTTTTAGTTTTTAGTTTTTTTATAATATTTGCTAGCTTGTATAAGCTTGGCTTAAATTTTTTTTAATTTTTTTAAAGCTTTACTACTTTAAATATTTTTCTTATATTTTTAAGGTTATACCTTAGCTTTTGCTATTTTAAATTTTTATAATATTTACTAGCTTATATAAGCTTGGCCTAAACTTTTTTTAGCTTTTTTAAAAGCTTTGCTATTTTAAATATTTTTTTTTTTTTAAAGTCGCACTTTAGCTTTTACTACTTTAGTTTCTTTAAATATATATTAATTAATGCTAAATATTATATCTCTTGTCTTTTAATACTTGGTTGTCGATAGTCTTTTTAGTTATATAAGTAGGTGACAAATAAGGTAATTTAAATAGCTGTACAGCTAGTCAACGCAACTTGGGAGGCTAACAAAGCCTTAATAATAGCTAATCAAGTAACTAAAATGCGGATAGCTGCAATATAAGTAGGTAAATGCTATACAAGCATGTCCTTATATAAAACAGTATAAAAGGCTGCTTATATAGCTATAAAAGCACAGATGACTAATTAACAGCGAATAAAAGTATTTAGCCTATAATAAAAGCTATATATAGCCCTTTATAACATAAGTGTACAAGCAAGGTTATATATAAAATAGTATAAGCAGTAGCTTATATAATATAAATAGCTAACTAATTAATAAAGTAGCTAGCTATATAATATATATTTAATTTAAATAGCTTAAATAAAAAATATAACTATTTAGTTAATTAACTAATAATTAATTAATTAATTAATAGCTAACTAATTAATTAAATAACTTAAGCTATTTTAAAATAATATAGCTAGCTTAAGTTAAAAATAATAAATAAGCTAAAAAACTTAGCTAATTAACATAAATAAAAGCTATTAGCTAATTAATTAATAATTAATTAAAGCTAACCTATAATTTTTTTATAACTAAAAGTAAACTTATATATAAAATTATATAAGCGGCTGCTTATATATAATAATAGCTAAAATAATAAACTAATTAGTATAAATAAGTAACTAATAGCGCAGCAATAAATTAATTAACGCAAATAGCTTAAAAATAATAGTATTAGCAGTAGCAAAAATAAACGCGTATAACTAACTAGCTAACTTAACTAGCTTAAATAAAAACTTAAACAAAAGCTTAAACAAAGGCTTTTTTTTAACTATATATTTATAAGCTATATTATATATAAAACTATATGCAAGACAGCTAACTGCTATATAAGCAACAGGATTTAACTAATCAACAAGGTTTAAAGCTAAATATAATAATAACGAAGGTGACGCAGCGGTATTCTTGAATAGGTGACAGCTAGCCTTGACTAAGGTTTCTTTTGTATAAGAAACCATTGATCAACAGAGACGAAGGCTAACGGAGGCATAAGACTCGAAATAGGTGGCGAATAGAGACGAATTGGACGGCTTTTTGAAGGGCTGTACGCATAAGAGCAAGGTCATATACTGAATTGTATAAGGACTAGCTCTTGAATGACTTGACTGGCAACGTAGACGGTAGAGATAATAGGTGATTAGAGTATATAGGTGATTAGCGTGTATATGCTAGGCAGAGAGGCGTATAAGTATAACTGTATATAAAAATATATAGGAGACTGCTTGTATGATTATCCTGGCGAAAGTAATGTGCTGATTAACGCGAATAGCTAGAAAAAGCGAATATAAAGGCGAATGTGAGGGCGAATACGAGGGCTATAGCCTAGCTAATTGGTTAACTGACTGATTTGACTGCAGGCTGTTTGGCTGAGAATATATACGTATATTAAATTATATGGCGACTGGCTTACGCAGTGACTTAGGGCAAGTGTAATAGTTTGATTAACGCGAATTGACTGAAATAGAGGCTATAGCGAAGGCTAAAGGCTGTAGGTGACTGACTAGCTAATTGACTGGCGAAAAGGGGTATATGACTAGTTAACTGGCTAGGTGAGGTGACTAAGGCTAACCTATAGCTTGTGTAGCAAGGAGCATGACTGTATAGTAATTTGTATGGGAGTATGCTTCTGGAGGCATTTTGGAGGCATTTGGGCACGTGTTGCGGTCTGGACTAAAGGTATTTGCGTATAGGCTATTTTTAGGGATATTTTATAGGTCTAGGATAATGCTGGACGTATTTGTATGGTTATTTGTAGCGTAGGGCGTCGCAATAGGTCTCCGAGCCTTGGTCGCACTCTGAGGAGTAATGAGCGTTGGGTATTTTGAGCCTTACCGAGGACACCATTGCGTCGGGATGGCAGAGCCAACTAATAGAAAACAACTAAAACAACAACAACAATAAAAACAACAAAAACAACTAGTAGGGCCTACATGGCTGAAAATGACTATATAGTACTATGTAGGTCTGAATGTACGAAGTGGTATGGTATGATGTAGTAAGGTGAAGTAGGTAGGTAGGTTGGCCTGCGGCCAACAGCCCCTTATATAGCCAGTATGACAGGTGCGCACGGGCCGCAACAGCCTAGGTCAACTACTACGCAGGTGCCTGGCACCTGCAGGGACCGCCAGCCCTGTTATAATAACAAATAGCTTGTTAAGCTTTGGGATTGTTTATATAAGAATATGTGTAAGGATAGCTATTTTAAAAATAAACGCATTTAAAAAAGGGTTGCTAATCGCTTAGTTGCTTAAAAGAAAATAACTAACTTTAAAGAATTTATTAAAGACTATACTTTTTTAAATATAAGCGATGTTATTATTGCTTATACTTTTAAGCTAAAAAAAAAAAGTAAGTTTTTTAACTAAGTAGAAATAAAAATAAGTAAAACTATTAAAAAATTATTAAAAAAAGATTTTATTTAAAAATTAAAAAAAAATTTAAATAAAACTTTTTAATAGTTTTAAAAATTTATTTTAGTATATATTTTTAGCTTTATTTTTTTATTTTATTTACTTAATTTTTATAAAAAATATAACTATTAACTTTTTAGCTATTAAATATAGCTTTACTTAGCTTTTAAGGTTAAATAAATATATTTAAAACTTTAAATTTAATATAGCTAAACACTTGGTTTTAATATAAGTTATAATAAGTATAAACAATTTTATTTTTTTTTTACTAAGAAGAATTAAGTAATAAAACCGCCTTTTTTTAAACTAGAACTATTTGCTAGTAAACTTAACGTTTTTTTTTAGCAGAAAAAAAAAAGGTCGAAAAAAAAGTTTTTAAAAAAAAAACAAAAAAAATATAAAAAAGGTCAAGGTTAAAAAGGTTATAGCAACTTTAGCAGTCGATTAATTATTTGCTAAAATTATAATATTAAAAGTTATATAATTAAAAAGTATAATAAGTAAAATTGCTTTTAAATAAAAAAAAATTATATTTACAACGCTATTAAATAAGGATTGCTTTTTTTAATAAATTTATGCTATAATTTATTTCTTAAAGAAATTAAAGTAAAAAAATCGGGTATTTAACCGGTAACTTATTTAGTAAATTTTATTAATTTAGTGTAGCTAGTTAAAAAAAAAAAGTTTTTTTTTTTTAATATTAATTTTTTTACTAAAAAAAAAAAAATATATTATTATAAATAAATAGCTAGAAAATAATCTAGAAAATATTAAAGATTATTTTAGTTTTAAACTTATTTTTACTATATTTATAAGTTTTATTAACTTAAAAGCTTTTAAAAAAAGAAAAATTAACAAGAAAAGCACTTTTTTAAAAAAAAATTTATTTGTTTACACTTTTCTCGGCTAAAAAAATAAAAAAAAAAAAAAAAAAAAATTTTTAGCTTTTTACTTTTTATTTTAAAAAAAATTTTTAAACGCTTTTATTTAAATAAAGCTTTTTAAAATAAGCTAAGTTATTAACTAATTAAAGCTTAAAAAAAAATTAACTAATATAATATTATATTAATTTAAATATATAAGAATTATTATAATAATTAAATTAATATTAATTAACTATTAAAAAACACCCTTTTTTTTATTATTACTTAAAAATAATTATTAAATTAGTTTTTTATTATATAAGCATAGTTAGTAAAAGTTATAAAGCTATTTTTTAGTATTAAGCTAAAAAAACTTAAATAAATAAAAAAAAATAAAAAATATTATTTTGTTTTTATATAACTTAAAAATAATTTTTCTACTTTATTTACTTAGCTAGTTATTTTATTAACTAATATTTTTTATATCGATAAATTTAAATATAATAATAAGAAAACTTATTTAAGCTATATTTTAAAAGAAATTTCTAGGCGACTAATAAAAAGGCTGCTTATTAATAAAAAATCTTTTATCGATTTAGCTAGCTTTAAATATATAAAAAAAAACAACTTAATTTTTTATTTTATTATTAAACTTTTATAATTATATATAGCAAATAATAGCATTATTTTTATTTAATATTATATTATTTTTTTTTTTACTATAAAAGAAATTTTAACTATTATATATGCTTATATTATTAAATAAAATTAAACTTATAATATTTTTTTAAGCAAAAGCTAGCTTTAAAAGAATTTTGTTGTAGTAAACTATAATAATAAGCATATTATAATTTAAGGCATTAAAGAAAAATTTATTATTTTAACCTTAAAAAATGCTTTTCGACTTAGTTTTATATATATAAAAAAAATTCTTTTAAAAAGCTTTAGACCTAGATTAAAAGAAATTAATAATAATAAACTAGATTAGTTAAAAAATAAATCTACTGATTTTAAAAAAGACTTAAAAAATAAAAATAAAGGGGAACTTTTTAAAAGCCCGATAAAAGAAAATTTAGTAGAAAAGTTATTTAATATTGTTAAGTTAGCTTTAGTAAAGCTTAACGGGTTAAAAAACTAAATCAGAGCTTATTTTTAAACTAAGCTTAAAAAAATGTTATATTAAGTCTAGAACTAATTAATATTGCTACTTTTATCTTTAAGAAATTTTAAAAAAAGTTGGCTTTTATAAAAAAGCCTAAGATTATTTTTAATTTAATTTTTATTATTTTAAGTCTAGTAAAAAAACTATTATTAAAAAAAGCTTATTATATTATTTTAATACTAGTAGGCTATAGTTTATTAGCTATAAATTTATAGATTATTAATTGTTTATTATTAAAAAAATTAATTATTAATAAATATTAAAAAGTGTTATTAGTTTAGTGTTTTTTTTTTACGATTTTAAAGGAAATTTTAAATAAAAGAGTTAGTATTTTTAAGCTAATTGTTTTAAAGAAAAACAAAAAACAAGAATTTTTTTATAAAATATTAGCTAAAAAGACTTTTAAAAAATATTATTAGTTAATCGGGTGTAAATTATTTTATTATTATTTTATTTTGCTTTTTTATATTTTATATTTTATAAAAATAAATAATAATTTTTTTAAGCGTTTTTATTAAATTATTAATTATTTAACTATTTTTTTATTATTTTTTATGCTAATTAAAAATAATTAAAAATAAATAGTTTTAGCTTTAAATAATTATTTAAATAAAAATCTAGCCTTAGCGTTTTTTAAATAAAAGAAATCTTTTTATAAAAATTTTAAGGTTTTTTTTAAGCATAAATTAGATTTTGCTGTTAATATAAAATTAATAACTTTAGCTTTTAAAAAAAATAAAGCAATTTTAGTATTATATAGTTTTTTTTTTCTTTTAAGTTTTTATATTTTAATAAGTTAATTTTATAAAAAAAAACCAAAAGTTTTAAAAAAACTAAAAAAGTAGTCTTTAGCAAAAGACTTTTAATTTATAATTAATAAATAGTTTATAAGTTTTTATATTATTATCGAGAATAAAGCATATATTTTAAATTAACAAGTATTAGCAAAACGGCTATATTATATTTAAAAAGATTATTTTATAATTAGTTTAAAAGATATTAAAAAGATAAATTTAGTAAAACATATTATTTAAATAAACGAAAATATTTGTTTTTTTTATTTTAAATAACTTAAATATACTATAAAAAAAAAGAAATTTACTGCTTAAATCTTTTTTTAGCTAAAGTCTGCTAAGCTTATTTACCTTAGTATTTTATTTTAAAAAGCGTAAACCTAGTATTTATTTAAATTTAAACCTAAAGAAAAAAAATTTATTTATTGTTATATTTTTATTAACAAGGCTATTATTAAACCCTAGTGGTTAATATATTATTAAGATAATATATTTTATATTTTAATTTAAAGAAATTATTTTGTTTTTTTTTAAAAAAATACTGCTTATAAGTTTTAAGCTATCGGCACTAAATATTTTAATTAACTTAAAACTGCTTTTATTGCTTTAAATAGTTAATATATAATAAAAAGAATGCTTTAAAAGTTAACAGGATTATTATATATATACTATGCTTTAAAAAATATTAGATTTAAAAAGTAGCTTTTAATAAAAGGTTTTAAAGATTTTATATGATTTTTGCTTATAAATTATTATTTAAAAATAAATATTTTTTTTAATATTTTTATTAATAATTATAATATATTTGCACGCTTGTTTAATAAGTTATTTAATTTTTTTTATTTATATTATTTTTTTTATATTATTTTTATATTTATTAAATTATTATTAAAAAAGACTGTTTTTTTTATAGATAATATAAACGCTTTAAAATTTAAATTATTAAAAAAATAAATTAAGCTGTCTATAAAATATTAGGAATAGTTTACGCGATAAGCTTTAAATTATCTGCAAAATATAAAAGAGCTAAAAGAATTTCTTTATTTAATACTTTATTTAAAAATTTATTTACTTAAAAAAGCAGATTTAATTATTAATTTTAAAAATATTTATATTATAAACGTTTTTATTTTAACGCTATAAAAAAGACTTTTAATTTAAAAAAAAAATATAAAAGGATTTTTTTTAAAAAAAAACTTAAAAAAATATATTTAATATTATCTATTAAAAAATTTAAATATAAGCAGTTAAAAACCTAGATCTTAGTTTATAATATTATTTAGTAATAAATATTTTATTAATTAAAATAAGTAGCATTTTGTTTTAGCTAGCTATTTAATCTTTAAAAACTAAGATAATAAATAAAATTATAACTTTAATAAAGATTTTAATATTTATATTTTTCTAGCTTTTAAACTTAAAAATATATTATTTAACTAAAAAAAAAAAAATATTAGCTATAGTTTAATGCTTAGCTAAATATTATTAGCTTGTATTAAAATTTTTTTTTTTATTATATTATATATTAATTATTATAACTTATTAAAGACTTTTAGCATAAAATTAAAAGCTAAAAAAAAAATAGCTATTTAGCTAAAACGCTTAAAAAAATATTAGTTTATAATATATTACCGACCTAATATTAATAAGGTTATTTAAATTATTAATAAATTGTTATAAATTTAAAAACTAACTTATTAACCTGTTAAAAGATTTAATTTAAAAAAACTGCCTTTTATTATAGCTAATCTAGCTAAAATAAAAAAAAAAGACTTATAAATATAAAAAAAAAATCTTAAAGTAATAATAGCTTTTTTTACCTTAGTTAATATAATTTAAGTAAAAATAAATTAATTAGCTAAAGATTATCTTAGCTGCTTTTAATATAAAAATATTATAAAATTTTTAGTTAAAAATTATTTAAAAATAAATTATTTTACTAAAAACTAATTAAAACAAATAAAACATTAAATAATTTATTATTATATCGTAGATTATTTTTTCTGCTAGTTAAAAAAAAACAAAGATTTATTAAAATATATTCTTTTAAAAAAAAAGCTGTTACTTTAAAATAAATATATAATAAATATAGTTATTATATTTTATTTATTATTTAATAAAACTTAAGAAAATATTTTTAATAGCTTTTTAGGTTTATAAATATTAATAAATATTATTAATAATATTAAACTTATGCTAAGGTTAAACCTAGGTTAGCTTTAACTATAAAAAGATAAATAGTTATTATAAAACTTTAAAATATTATTAATATAAATTATATTAAGCTAATTAAACCTTATAAGCCTAATAAAAAAGCTTATATTTTAGTAATAGCGGACTATTTTAGCTAATTTGTTTTTATTTTTGTTATAAAAAAAATTAGATTTTTTTTTATATTAAAAGCTTTAAAGATTTTAATTTTAATTTTTAAATACCTTTAGCTTTTTTTCGGCGACAATATATTTTAAAAGAAAAAACTAATAAAAAATTTTTTAAAAAAGAAAAAAACTAAAGTTTATTATAGCTCTTTTAATATTTTATAAATTTATAGCTTTATTAAAAAACTAGTTTATTTTATAATAGCTTAATTATATAAATAAGCTTTAAAAACAAGATATGTTTAGTTAAATTTTTAGCTAGCGCAGGTGGCTAAAGCAACCGTTGCTATTAACTTATAAACTATAAAAAGGAGTAATTTAACTCCGGCTTAAATTCTTTTAAATTAAAAGACCTAACCTATAGTATTTATGTTAAAAAAAAAAAAAGTTAAGATTTTTTTAGCAAAGCTAAATAAAATAAAAAAATTTCTTGCTTAAAAAAAGAAATATTATAAGACTATAATATATTACTTAATATAAAAGAAATTAAAAAATCTACTTAGAAAATCTTTTAACTAATATTAAATAAAATAATAAATATAAAAATATATTTAAAATAATAATTAAACTATTAAAGTATATTAATAAATAAAAGAAAATTTTTTTTTAGATTTTATTTACGCATTTAAACTTTAGCTAGCTTAAAAAAGTTTTTATAAAATTATAAATATTGCTTTAAAAATATTTATTTATATTGTTAATGCTTTAAAACAAAAAAAAATATAAAAAGTATATATAAATAATATTAAGCTATATTATTAGCAAAAACTAAAGCTAATAAAAAAAATAAACAAGGTTATCGAAAAGACTGCTTAATAAATAAAAAAATTATTAATAAAAAAGAGGTTCTTAGAAAAAAAATATTAATTAAATAAACTAAAAAAATTATTAAACTTGCAACCTAGAATATTAAAACCGCTTAAGTAGTTTTAATAGGTTAAATAGTAAGCAATTAATTTTAATATTAATTTTAAAAAGAAATATTAAATATTATTAATAAAAATATTATAATTATTTATACTATTTAATTTTTTTTATTTTATCTTTATTATTAGTTTTTTTTAAGTTTTAATTTAAGTTATCAGTAGCGTTAATATATTTTTTTTAATAAAAAAAAAAAAAAAAAATAAGTTAAATTTTCTTTTGTTTTTATATTTTAGCTATGCTAAGTTAGCATTTTTAATAGCTATTTTTAGTTAGCCCCAGGGTTAAAAAAAGATCTAGTTGGTTAGCACCTTTTTTAAAAAATATTTTTTTAATTGTTATAATTGCTACTTTTAACTTTACTTTTATACTTTTTAGCGCTTAGCTATAAGCTATACTTTTTATTTTTTTTTAATATTGTTTAATTTTTTTTATTTTACTTAGCGATTTATTTTTTTTAGTTTTAACTTATGCATTTATTAATATTTAAAACTATTTTTTTTTATATTTATTTATAAATACCTTTTTTTTTAATATATCGAACAAAACAAGGTTTACGCTATACTATTAAAAAAAATAGGTAAATATTAAGATCTAGGAAAAAAATAACAAAAGAGGCCAACTATTTAAGTTTTATTATAGCGCCGTTAAATTAAAAAAATTAAAAAAAAATTGCAAGATTTAAAAAACCTGGGCTAATATTTTAAGGTTTATTAATAAAAGACCTTTTTAACAAAATATGTTTATAATAAGTATTAAGCAGGTAAGATTTTTTTGCTTTTTTTTTAAAGAATATTATTTTCTTTATTTATAAAAAAAAAAAAAATAACTAAAAGAAAATAACTTTATTATATTAAAAAAATATATTATTAAGCTTATATTTATTAAAAATAAAATAAAAGAACTTAAGATTATTTATTTTATAAACAGTAAATTAAATGTTTTTAGTTATTTAAACTTAAAAAAAATATTGCTAAAATTTTTGTTTAAACTTATTAAAATAATAGCAAAATTAAAAAAACGCTTTTATTTTATAAAAATTTAACTTATAAGCTATAATAATTATTAAAAGATTTCTTTTGCTTAAAAAAACTTAGTTTTTAGTATTTTTAATAAAATTTAATACTATTTAATTTATTTTATAGTTCTTTGGCTTTTAAAGCAAAAATAGCTTTTAAAAAATACTAAAAAAAAGGAAAAATTTTTTAAAATATATAATATAAGCAACTTTTTTTTCGACAAAAAAAAAGTATATACTAGTCCGGCCTAAGTTTATTTTAAGCGTTTAAGCTTATTAGCTATAAGCTTGCTAATAATAAAAAAACAAAAAAAATTAGTTTTTTTTTAACGCTGCAAAGCTATTAAAAAAAAACTTAAACAAAATTTATATATTAGCGATAAAAAAGTTAATAATTTACTAAAAAGTCTTTTTTATAATAATATTTAATATAAATATATTTAAAAAAAATATTAAAAAAAATATAAGTTATTTTTTTATAATAAAAGTTAATATTTTTTAAGCGGGTATATTATAGTAATATTTTAAATTTAATTAAACAAAAAATATTTTATATAGTTTTTTTTTAATAATAATTATTTTTAAGATCTTAAAGTTTTATAAGCTTTAGGCTAATATAATTCTGCTTAAAATTTTTTAAACCGGTTTATTATACAATATAAAAAACTAAAACAAAAACAAAATAAATAGTTTAAGTTTTAGCTGCAAGTAAAGATATAAAATTATTAAATTTTTAATTACTAAAAGAACTATATTAAAAAAAATTATTTTAACGCCTTGCTACCAAAAATTTAGCTAACTAAAGATTATTATATATTAAATATATATAACGCTTTTAAAAATCTTAAAAACGTTTTAAATTTAGCTGTTGCACGCAAGAACTTTTTATTGCTAAAAGAAAAAGCTATTTTATATTATATATTTTTTAATATTAATATAATTTAAAAAAAAAAAAGTATTACTTTTTTTGTTAATGCTAATATTAAATTTCCTACTTTTAAACATTTTTTAAAGTTAGCTTAAAAAAAACAGTATAAAAATATTAAAAAAATTATAAAAACTTAAATAAATATTTTTTATTTTTTATAGCTTGTTATATTTTTTGCTAAAATATAAAAGAAAAATTAGCTAAATATATTCTCTAGGGTTTATTAATTTATAATAAGTGCTAATAATATTTTATATTTTAAAAATTTTAAAAAAAAAATCTCTTTTAAAAAAAAAAAACTTAATAACTTATTTTATAAATTATACAATATATTTTTTAATAACGATTTAAGCAAAAATAACAATAAAAAAGCAAAGTCAAGTATAAATAATAAAAAAGCAGAGTTAAATATAAATAATAAAAAAGCAGATAATAAGTAATTAAATAATAAAAAAGCAGTAAAAAATAAAGTAATTATAAATAAAGCAGTAAAAAAGATAACTTTTAAAATTAAAAAAAAAAACATTTTTATTATAAATAATATAAAAAAAAAGATTATTTTTAAAATTAAAAAAAAAAAAACCTTTTTATTTTAAATAAAGCAAAAAAAAAATAAAAACTTTATTAATTTAAAGCCTAATAAAAAAAATAATAAGTTTAAAATAAAAAAATTAAAAGAAAATAAAAATATTTAAGAAGCGAAAAAAAATAATAAAAAAAAGCTAATAAAAGACTAAAAGAAAAAAAAAAGCCAAAAAAAACTAAAAATAAAAAGAACTTTTTTAATTAAAATTATATTAAATCTAGCATTATAAAGAAAAAGCAAAAAGCAGTAAAATAAAAAGCTTTTAATATTTATTTACTAAAGCTTTTATTTATTAGCTTTAATATAGTTAAACTTAATTATTTATAAAATAATTAAATAAAAATGCTTTACGATCTTTATAAAATTAATAATAATTTTTATAAATTTATATAGCTTAATAATATTATTTTTAAAATAAAACCTTTTAAAGCAACTTTAAAAACTTTTATTAATAAGTTTACTTAACTAATAATAAAAAATAATAATAATTTTATTTGTTTAAAAAAAAAATAATATATAAAACTTTTTTTAATATAATAAATAAATTTTAACTATTTATATCTTTTAGCTTATTATATTTTAATAAAGTTTAATAAGTTAATTGATTATTTTTTTTTTTTTATAAACGATATTATATTAAGTAATATATTTTAAACAATTTTATTAAAAAAGACTTTTTTTTTTAAGCTATTAGTTAAAAAAATATTTTTAATATTTAATATAGCTATATTTTATAATTTTATTAGCAAAAAAAAATAAAGCTAATAAATTAACTATAATTAAATTCTTTTTTTATAGCTAGGTTAAAAAAAAGTAAACTTTAATATAATAATTATTTGTTTTAATTAAAAAAAATATATATAAATAAAAAAACAAGTCTAAAATTATTTTAACTTAGCTATTTATTTTATTTAAAAAAAGATTTTTTTAATATTAAAAAAGAAAATTGCTGCGTATATTTAAATATATAATTTTATAAAGCTTTTAAGCAAAATAAATTATTTTTTTTATTTAGCTAAAGCTATAAAAAAAAAGCTTAAAATATTTTTAAAAAATTTAAAGATTTATAAATATCTAAGCTTAAACAAATAAACTTTTTAAATATAAAAAATAAAAAAATATATAAAATTTATTAATTAAATATAAAAATTAAAACAACGTTTTATTGTTTACTAATAAAATAGTTAAAATTTTTAAATTTATTTGCTTAAAAAACAATATATTAACTTTAAAATCTTGCTTTTTTTTTTTATTATAACTTATATTTAAATAAAATGCCTTAATTTTTTTAATTATATAAAAAGATATAAAAAGCAAAAAAAAAAAGCCTAAGCAAAAATATTTTAATATATTAATAAAAAATATTAAGTAAACTAAAATATTAATAAACTTAAAAAATCTTGATTTTAATTTAAAAATAAGCGTATAAAAAAAAGACAGTAAAATAAGTTTAAATAAATAGTTTTAAAATAAAAAGCTAAAATAATACTTTAATATTTTATAAAATAAATTTTGTTTAAGTTTTTTTTATTAATTTTTAAGAATATTTTTTTAATAAAACAAATAATTAGATTTTTTTGCTTAATTAAAGTTTTTAAATTAAAAGCAAACTAGATTTACTGCGTTAATTATTTAATTAAAAGAAAAAAATAAACGACTATTAAAAAAAAATTAAGACTTAAAAACTAAAAGATTAAGCTTAAGTTTTACGTCGGTTAAGTTAGCTATTACTTAAAAAAAGCTAAAAATAACCTAACTATAAATTATTTAGCTTGCAAAAAAATTAGCTTAAACTTAAAAAAAATTAAAAACTAAAAATAATTTTTTTATAGCGCAATATAAAAAAATAATAAAATCTAAATAACTAGTTAATAGTGCATAAAAATAGTTTTATTAAAGATAAAGAGGAGAAATTTCTTTTCTTTAATTATATTTGCGGTGTTTATGTCTTAAGAGATTTAGCTGATTGTAGGGCTGTGGGGTCGCCCAACCCTTACTATACTTATTTTTTTAGCTAGCTAGATAACTTCTACTAATATAACAACACACCTTTTTTTTACTTTTAAACCTAACACCACCTGAATTACCTATAGATAGCCTCCCTTCCGTACGCACACTTTCGTATTTCTTTTTGAATAGACAGGATTTGACTAAATACGCTGTATTTCGGGTCCCTCCTCCGGGCTGGTCGCGCCAGCCATGATTATCGTACGAATTCGTACAAATCCCATCCAACACTAATGCTAATAATATCATGTCCCGAAAATACATAATTTACAGAATCTACACACATTCCACTTTATAAATCTCGAATATTACCTATTAAATGTTAGAGATTAGGTAGTTGCTTTAATATGTAAACGATTATTCGCTTTCATCATCATTATCAAACTCCTATGTCTCTACGAAACGTAGTCTCAATTTCTAACATTCATTGATAATGATACAGACAGAGGTAAATCTAACTTCTTGCTAAAGCCATCTTAGTCGGCTCCAAGAAAAGTACCAATAAGCTTAGCGCCAACTCGGTCTCTACACCTTCGCAGGGACCCCGAGGCGGTATGCTTCCTCTATTATACGATTATTGGTATTCCTGGGGCTAGCCCAATGACACTCCCATCCTAAGAGGTAGGCCAAAGTTGCACTTCTTAGGACAGCTATGTAGTCAAAGCATCAGGTACTCTCGCGATTAAATAAAGTACATTAAATTTCAATTTAGAAAACCCACGGCAGTTGTTATATTCTATTTATAGTCCTGTATCTCTTGAAGCCTCTATTTTTATCTCCTATGCAGACGGGTTAGCTATTAAACGGCTATGCTAACCCCCTTTTGCCTCACTTATACAACTCATTCAACCTTAATAGCAGAAGACTCGGGAATAGAGCCTATTGGAGCTGCTGTTATAAAATAAATTTTGGAAATTTGAAACAATATAGATTTGTCTATAGGTTCACTAAAGGTTGCTGCTGCCTATAAAAAGCAGACCCTTCCTCCTATTACTACTATAAGATGGGACCATTATTAGCGTACAAAGAAGACGCTCCGTCTACGTGAACAGATTCTTGGGCTCTTAGCTTACATAGGCTAATTGATGCACGATGTGGCAATCAGTGTGGTTGCGTGCTGTGACACGCTTACGTATGTCAGAAATTAGCATGACAGCTCCTCACTAGTACATTGGTACCATCAGGATGGGATTCTAAGCTATTAGTTGATGCCCGATTCGGGCCGCATTGAGTTGGGAGTCAAGCCCATGGTAGCGCCACAAAGACAGCTCAGAAAGCTGAAGAAGTCCAAGCGCCACCACTATTTATCAAGAGCGAAGCTATGCAATGGACTATTGAGAATATTGCAATTAACAGTATCAAAGAGCAGTTGGCGGACGTAACACTAGAAGAGTCGTGGAGTCAAGAAGCCATCAACCAGTAATGCCACGGACCCCTTGGAAGCTGCACGATTTCAAGCTCAGGCTCGTTCACGGTCTATGATCAAGTCGACAATAGTAACTTAGAAAATGAAAGCCGTTCATCTACCCTGCGCGAGGGAATAATATCCCAAGATGAAGGCAGAGGAGATTAAACAATAATATGATTATGTAGGTAACTATCTCAAGGGCATGCAATCAAGATATCGAGTATTAAATAGCTAAATAAATCACCGAAGCTTCTCCCAAGATAGAACTAGTGGTAAAACAACGGTTGAGGAAGGTAGGGACCAATCATTGAAGGTAGAAAGGTCTCTACCAAGAAGACGGGATGAAGGAAAGTCATTCGATAAATCTCAACTCCTAGAAGCTTCGAAGCGCTCGTAGGTTCGTAGTTCGCCGAGGAAGTGATGTCGTCCACGGTCATAATAATATACGCCAGGGTGAAATCAGGCAAGGCCGCAACTTTCCACAAGCACTTTTCCTATTCATCGTTAGGTGCGCCCGTTGATACGATGAAATCTTCACGTACTTGCCGCATTTCCCATATAGCTGGCTCGGGCTGGACGACCTCGATTCAACAACTGCCAAGTGAAAAGTCCAAGCATTAAAACGCACAAGACGTCCTGTTTATCCGTCCGAGTTGAAGACATGGCTGATCTAGAGCTCTGCTTCTTAGGGGTATCATCATAACACTTTAACGTAAGATCATTAAGTTCGTCGCTGGTCGTCTTAGTATATATAAGACGTAGTAGCCCTCCGTCCAGCTCCATTAGCCGTATAAGTCCTTCGAGGCGGTACCGCGACATACGTAGGCACGTCCGGCGGCGGTATGGATGCGGGGAATCGCGGCCAGTATGTTCTTTGAGGACGTTGCATCATATCATAAGCTGCCATCTGGCTGTCGTTTTCATATTCGTAATAATACTCCTCTTCTCTGCGTCGGCAAGCATAACAACACGCCCATATGACTAATCCCAACACGATTGCACCCGCTATAGACCCGATGATTATTCCGATGTCTGTTGAGGATAAGCCGCTCGAGCCCTGCGAACCGCTTGGCGGGTCTAGTGGGATACTCGTAGGGTCGCCTGGACCAAGTGTGACGATGGCAGTAGATGTGTAGTCATCATTAGTAATCGTCTGCGTTATGACTTGGCGAGGGAGGATGGCCTGCTGTGTTGTTATAGCCGTGAGCACGGAAGTTGTTATTGACGAAGCCATGTCGAGGGGTGGCGTTCTCGTTGTCTGCGTGGCATCACGACTCCAAACCGCAAACTGGAAGCCTCTCAGCACACGTTTCGCGGAGCGAGGCGGGTAGCACTCAGCCATTTATATCTCAACTATCTCCTTATATAAATAACAGAGCAGTAGTAACCCGTGTTTGCATGTAGGCTGTATTTAAGAACGGCATACGACCGAATCAGCGTCGTGGACTCAGGCGAGATCGTCAGATGACCGACCCATGGCCGGGAAATTGAACCTGCTTTAGGAATATGGCCGTAAGGGTGTCAAACCACACGATAATTGGGCTTGTTACCAGCCCGTCGACGTGTTGGAGGCAGCGTGCATCAATTTATGCTTGACATGTGGCATAGCGCCATCTGCTAATGCATGAGCTATGCAAGTCTTACATTTAGATAAAAGATGGCCCCCAGCAGGCCAATTTCTCGAATTCTCATTTGCTATCCAGTTTATTGGGTAGTATTTGCAACGGGAATGATCCAATCATGCGAGCAATATCAATTTCGGTCAAGGCCAGCACTTTGCCATGAGCAAGATTCCACGGAATCTCTCTTCTAACAGCAAACACTAATAGGATGCACATGTATGTAGGGGGTCTTCGAGGCGTGGCATGTTGTGTACCCCTTAGGACTACCATCATTTTCATTGGTAGATAATATAGATAGATACACCGCTCTGAATCATAGGGGACGGTCGGTCCATGATGAACTGAAATCTTGCGGCGTGAGTCACTACGAGATCATTTGGTGGCCTTGGTGTGCCACCAAGGTTTGTCTTAGTGGCACCAAGAAACGGTTAAAAACTGATAATAAGGTTGATATAACTGTAGCCAGGATATACTTCTAGAACTACATTCCACTCTACGTTTGACCTACTCAAGTTGGGAATTTGGGGTGCATGCCATAACAACGCTATTAAGCCCCCAAGAGGCAAACAGGCCGGCAGCTCAGCCGGCAGCGAAACAGGGGAGGTAGGTCTGGAAGCCTGGCCAGCCCTACATGTTTTAGATTCTTATCTCTACTAAGCTCTGCCGTTCTGCTCAGGTCGCTTAGCAGCGGTGGCATGCGAGGTCGGCGTTTGCGTTGTACAGCATTCCTGCCGCGAACGGGTGCGCCATCAAAATGTCACCATGCCCATGTCCAAATGACTGCGCTCGAGCGGCACACGTAGAGGGTAGTATAGTCCTATTGGCCTACGATAATATATGCACTGTCCCCTCTAACCCCTAAAAACCTCTAATCTCTAAGAGTTCCGAAGCATAGAGCGTCGCAAATAAAATGCCTCAAAGGTCAGGGAACAGCTCTAAAATGGACTTCACAGTGTCGACGACGCTTTGCTCGAGACTCGTGTACTCGATTCCCAGAAGCTCCCTCGACTTGCCATTGTTGAAGTTATACACGTCATCCGGCAGGTCGCTCGCGGCATGTGCCGGGAGACGATCGGCCAATGACGGGAACTTGTCTCGGATTATGTCTGCGATTTGCGTGTTCGCGAAATGGCCGCCCACGACGTAGAAGCGATTGCCGCCGGCCTTTGGCACCGTCATGGCCCGCAAGTGCGCCAACGCCACGTCTCGCACATCGACCCACGTAAAGACGGGCGCCGTGGGCTCGATGCCGTCTTTCATCTTTCCCTGTACCATGTCGCGGATGCGGTGGTTCGAAGTGTTCATCGCCTCGAGGCTAGGAAGCTTCCGCTGTATAGGCCCAAATACGTAAGTGCAGTTGATGACGGCCAAATCAAAGTTTGGCTTCTCGTTCTCGACGAATGTCCATGCTGCCTTCTCAGCAAGGACCTGTAGGCTGTCAGCATGCGGACCCAGCATTGCAGCAAGAGTGTAACGTACTTTGCTTGCCCTATAAGCGTGTTTAGCAGGGTGGTTTATCGCGTCCTCAAATGTCGTGGGGGCCCAGAACGTCTCATCGTAGACCTTCGGGTGGTTGTCTGGGTTCAAGATGGCTGCTGAGGAAGACGTGACGACCAAGCGCTTGACCGTTGGGGCGTGCGCTGTGATGGACTTCAACACACCGGTCGTACCTTTTATAGCAGGGTCGAGAAAGTCTTTCACTGGATCTTGGATGTTGAAATGATAAGGAGATGCGGTGTGGACTACGTAGTCGAAGGGCGCCTGAGTTTGGAATACCTAATGCAAGTCGTGAGCATAGATTGCATGCTGTTAGACAACGACATTGTCGCAGACACTTACATGATCGAACGCGCCGTCTTTGGCGATGTCTTCGACGACGGCATAAGATAGTTGATGTGGTTTAACTGATTTTACAATAGTTTTCCCCTTTTCCTCTGACCTAGCGGTAACAACGACTTGGAATCTACCGAGAAGCGCATCAGCGAGTATTTGAAAACATGCCTCCAATAGCAATGCTCACCCGGCATCCAATAGGGTATCAAGAACGTGCGAAGCAATGAAACCCGATCCTCCTGGTTGGGAATTCCGGTCAGCGACTTTTGCGCCCACAATATCAAACTAGGTTTAGTGTACGAGGTCATCGTCGGCAGTCAACTTACCCGTCAGGAGAACCCGTTCATTCCGCCTATCATTGTTCTTTTCCATTATGCTTTTCTCGTGTTTCGCGGCTTAAAATTTGATCTCTTGAGTCTAAATTCACTTGATAGTTCAACTAGCGTTTTATTTTGTGTGTAAAAGTCTCTCATTCATTCGTCTCATCCCAGTTCAAGTGAGGGGGAGGCACAGTTCTACCCCCTGGCACAATCCACAATCGGGGCTCCGGACCCTTTCCCCAGCTAACCTCCGACAACTTTCGCCGATCGGGTTTCGATGCAACGAGCTGCAGGGTCGAAAGTCGTTCATCACGTATGTATACATATGAAAGCGCAGTCATGATAAACCTCCTAATTCCCCCGGTGGCCCGATACACTGCCCTTTGTCTCCATTCCACAGGAATCGGTCAGAGAGGGAGCCGATGTCATTTACCGCGTCTATTACCTCTTTCGTGTAATAGCGCACCAATTCACAACATGAGGGGAGATGTCCCATGATCTTCTATTCCCCGGATTGCGCACGGAAAGGCGCTACGTGAACTCTCAAATCGGCCAGGGCTACCCCGAGCTAAGAGAACGTGGCGTGTTAAGTCAGACAAGAAGACCGGGATTATGCCAGACCAAGTTAATAAATAGCGTCGAGAACGGTGTGGTTACACCCGTGTCTAGTACACGTCCTCCCCGAGTCGCAGGCTTACTATTGTTCATTCCTTTCCTCTTTCCCTCAGGCCGAGTCTCACTATTTCTCTTTGTCCTCCAGACCAGTAATAAGTGCAGAGAGGCTAGAAGAACCGCCACTCCAGAACCGTAACCATGACAGTTGGCACCAGCGCTGGCCTACACGTAGCCATAGTAGGCGGGGGCATCACAGGCGTTATCCTCGCGCTCGGGCTCGAGAAACGCGGGGTGTCGTACACGCTCTATGAGCGTGCGCCAGCCTTCACGGAGATCGGTGCAGGTATTGGGTTCAGTCCGAATGCCGAGCGTGCGCTGAAGGTAGTTGATCCGAGGGTGTACGAGGTATACAAGAAGGTGGCGTCGTCGACCGACGACGAGGACTACTTCCAGTGGGTGGACGGATACAGCACCAACGAGATCATCGCGAGACTTCTCATCGGTATAGACGCGTTCCAGGGCGGCAGACGGTCGGACTTCCTTGAGGCGTGGTCAACACTGATCCCGGGCGAAAAGGTGAGATTTCGCAAGGAGCTTGTTTCGGCGCTGCAAAAAGAAGATGGGAGGGTCGCTTTGAAATTCAAAGATGAGAGCCTCGACGAGGCCGATATCGGTATTTCTCCTCTTGCTTCAGCGCCTACCGTCTGAAAAGAAGGGCCTCAACTGACATCCCTTCCGAAACAAGTGATAGGATGTGATGGGATTCGCTCACGCGTGCGCCAGCTCATCCTTGGCGAGGCAAATCCGGCCTCATACCCACGATATACGAACAAGTTCTGCTTCAGGGCCTTGATTCCCATGGACAAGGCGCGGAAGGTTCTAGATGAGACGAGAATTGAGCGTCGGTTCATGTATAACGGACCAGGTGCCCATGCCATAACATACGGGGTCGCAAACGGGACTCTCCTGAATGCATTGTTCGTCGTCACAGACCCGAACCCTTGGCCGCTGGAACGACACACTACTCCAGGGACGAAGCAAGAAGTCGTCGATGCCTACGCGGATTGGCATCCGGTCATACGGGGTCTCGTCGACCTACTACCGGAGAAGCTAGACAAGTGGGCGATATTCGATATGTACGATCATCCGGCGCCATGTTATAACGTCGGAGCCGTAGCGCTTGCAGGAGACGCAGCACACGCCTCAGGGCCGCATCTTGGCTCGGGTGCCGGGTTTGGCGTTGAGGATGGCTTAGTGTTGGCTAGCGTGCTGCAGGCCGCAGATGAAGTAGTTCGTGCCAACAAGACGGGGAAAGCTAAGGTACAGATATCGCACGACGCGCTCACCGCATACAACACTATGCGATTCGATCGTGACCAGTGGCTTCCGGGTGCTACACGGGAGGCCGTCGACCTCTTCCAGTGGATGAGCAAAGATGTGGACAGAAACGATCATGAGAAATACTTATCCAGAGTCAGCGTGCTATACCATACGATATGGGACAACGACATCGACGAGATGGTGAAGACAGCTGTCGCGGAGTTCAACAGCGTCGTAGCTAAATAGTCATAGCCAAGCTCGTAGTTGTATATATTGGCGCCAGTGTCAATACCTATTTCTCAAACCCAAAAGCATGTTCAAGTTGGCTTGACTTATGGTTAAGGGATATTATGAATCAAATATTAGTTCCATTTAAAGTGCTTGGGGTTCGCTGTAGAAGTGGAAATGTGAACCCACCACCGAGTCAAATAGATCCACGAGAAAGTTCGGTAAAATGCATCACCTCGTTTTAAACGCCGACCCGATTGTCCACCCCAGGGTATCCTCTACCAGGCCGCACCCGTCATACAGAAAAAAGGAAATAGCAAAGAAATGACTATATACTTGAACTTCGAATTGAATTCCCCTAACCTCTATTTCACACGCTCGTTGCTGTTGATGATCAAAATTAGGAGGGCTAGTGGCTCGCCCATGTCGGGATTACCGATTGGCGTTCATTTTTCTTATTATTTTCTTTTCTAATTAACTATTATCCAACTGACAGTGTATTCGATGACGACGTGATTTAACTAGTGGCCTTCATCGTGTAGTGTCCCAGATCTACCCCGCAGCCCCGTCTCAGAGGTCGCATCCAAGGTGATTGAGTCCTCGGTTGTGCGGTAGTGAGGCTTGACAGATTGGTCACTGATGCTATCTAGGGAAGACGTCTGATGAGAATACGGCGTGGCAGAATTCCCGTCATCGTAGAAGGTCGCCGCCGGAGGTAGCGGCCGAATAACACTCTGTCGGTGAGGCGTCAAGTCGTCAAGATCAGGCTCGTCATCCATCCTCATCCAAGAATCGGTCACGGGCCGTAATCGCTTGCTCTTAACCGTGTCAAGGTGGTATCCATACTGAGGCGGAGTTTTCCCCTGGGTGGACTTTTTTATCCGCAGAGCACGGATCGATCCGTAGATATTCGGCGCGTTCGCCACAAACGTCGACACAAACATCTGCACAGATCCCCACAAGCTCCGCGTAGTCTGTGCGGAGTCGCTGTCGCGCACGGAAACAAGCCGGATTATGCTGATGATTATGCAGAATGTGCCGAGGGCGAACAGCGTGTACAGTGTGATGTACTCCGCCATGGTGCGTTTTCTTAGCATAACAATCGGATACGCGGTTATGATGAGCAGGATGTCGAGGACGACGTTGCTGATGCTCTGGGTGAAAAGCTGTCCGTACGCTTGAACGCATTGTCCGGGATCGGGCGTGATCTGCCAATACAGGCTGATGGGCCGGCATTCAAGGAATGTGACGAGCATGATGGCAAGGAAAGTGGCAGCAACTGTAGCCCAGGTGATTTTAACGATCGTCGCTACCCAGTTTACACCGCGTGTAATCCGAGAATAAAAAATCAGGAGTATGCATATTTGAAGCCAAATAATGATCGTGATGAGTGCCCTGGCCACTAGGACGAGTATAGAGCCGGTCTTGACGTCGTCTAGGTTCGATTCCTCGAAATACCCCGCATGCTTGATGGCATCGGCCGCATTCCCATACCTCAAATAGTATACGTTGGCGATTATCCTTGCCAGCACAAACACGACAGAGGTGACAACAAGGGCGAAACTCGTATCGATCCTTTCCCGGCGCCATAGCGAGAGGACGATACGCGCCACCAAGATGAACAATGACAGGGCCGTGGTGGCATAATTGACCTGTCCAGCCGCTTCTGAGCTCACCATCTTGAAGTCTGAGGGGTAATGTTCGTCGGCGGGGTGAGGTACTCGTCAATGAAATGTCACATCCTGATTCTGGCGAAGACAGGCCGACCCTTGGAGGGAACAGTAAGGTGTCTCGATGACAAGAGTTGGCGGAAAGTATTTTCACACTAACATCCGAGCTTGAAGGCGCGGCGTGCCATTTTTAATGCACGACCAAGCTGCTGAAATGCTTTCGAATCCATCCTGGGTCAGTAAGAGGGCTAGATCTCGGCTCGAAGCTGGGACAAGCTAGACCCCAAGGGGTCCAGATATTTCAGGCTCTAGTGTACGCATAAGTCGGCCTCACAGACTAACTGAGTCATGAACAGCTCAGCTTCGGTCCAGAGCCGGGGAACGCTTGACTAGCGGCGATCCTCCTCGGTTATTATTGGCAGAAAGGGCTTTCGGTGCTGCTAACGAGCCTTGGTTTCCTTCGAGCCCCAGGGCAAGAAGGTTATGTTAGTCGCCGGGGAGACGCCGGGCGTGAGATGGTTGAGGTGTCTATTCTGTGGTAAACCCGTGGGGCCGACAGTACATATGAGCGATTTTGATCCCACAACATGAACATATGCGTATTTACTCCGGCTTGCTCAACGGTCTCAACACTACCGTCTCATAGTATAGGTGGTTATAAGCCTAACTAACTTTAGGAAGGGTATAGAGAAAGGAGAGATCTAGCCAAGATCTCATTTAGGAGGGGGAAATCGTAAAACCTGCATCACAAGCAGTCTGCCATCAAAGTGCTCGTCAAGACAATTGAAAATTCCTTATTCGGAATAAAATTTCCGATTTTGTGCCTGCCGCCAAACTGGCTCTACCACGCGATTACATGCAGGGCCAGTACATGGTTTCCCCAGAAAAGGTCTCTATCCCATCGCCCACCATGTCGGTAACTGATGTACCTAATCGAATGTAACATTGCTCCGCCGCGTTAATTTAATGCGATCCACAAGGTGAAAACTAGCTGCTCTAGTACGGCTCTCGAATCTACGGTTAACATTTTCCTTAGCCCTACATCTAGGGCTATACCGAAGAATGTCGTCGTCATCACACACAATACGCGAACAATGCCACTACAAAGCTATATGAGAAATTAAACTAAATATATATCAGGACAGATCTGAAGAATAGCTAGAGACTTCTATTTTGATAGTGGCACCATATCTGAGGGCTATAAGAGCCCTCGCGACGCTACTCGAATAGGGTGTGAATTTATCCACAAATATCTTCCTCCAGCCAGTACTAGTGTACTCCAGCTACTACGTAGTAAATACCTACTCTGCTTGCGTGTCACTTCTATGCGGTCCTATTAGTAATAGTATAGATTCTTAGTTCCTCGATGTAGCTAACAGGGCAACAAAAACAAAGCGAGGCCCGCGAACGGAAACCACGGACAGTTTCATATGATGCTATTGGGGTTTTAGCCATCTAGTCTATGACAACCCAACTCGATCCGTCGATAGTGCACATCCTTCGTCCGGGGCATCAGTTTATGTCCACCTACGCTAAGCCAAAGACGAACCGAACATAGACAGTATCACGACAAGTCAGCTGCAAAACATACTGCCATAGTGTACATACACTAGGTTATATAGGCATAAGGATAGGCTCCAGTCTGTAGCTCAAGAAGTATTATACCAGTCCGTAACCGAGCCAGGTCCAGATACTCGGCACACTACTGCGTTTCCCCCTGGCTATACCATAGTTCAGGCTAACCCAACTCAGTCACCCTACACTACACCATCGCTTACATCGAAACTATCATTGGATGGATGCCACAACACACCTCCAACACACCTAAATAGAAAGAAACATGAGGAGGAAAGAGTGCCGCTTTCCTCGTGAAACGTTTGCTTACCTCTGACGATACCTAGGCCGAACCTGCCTACACTTAGTTCTAGGGCCATTAGATATTGTGGAATCTCTTGAACAAAGGCGAAAAAGGTATTCGGGACCTTCGCGCAACAACAAGTGTCCATTACCTACCTACCTAGAGGCTAATTTGTCGAAGCACAGAGTCCCAGACAATGATGAAGTGCATGTATTTTGGACACAAACGCAATGCAGTTCCTTTTTTTCCCCCTAAAGTACTCGCATCAGTTGCATACTATCTAATTCAATCCCTAGTGAAGCCCCTGACTTATATCCTCATGCACACTATCTTAGCTACTTACTTACTCAACACCTAAACTAGCGCCCCTTTTCCCATTCACTTGACTTTACCTCACCAGATCTTCTGAACAGACCCGACCCGACCCCTATCTCTAACCCAGATCTAACGATCGTAGCCGAACTTAAGCCAAGGATTTTCTCCCGTCGACCCAATCCTACCTAGAACACTCATCGGCCATCATGTTCGCCCGCAATACTAGTTCCTGATTATAAACCAGTGAGCAGCTACGATACGTTGAGCCATCGAGGACATTATTATCAGTCGTTGCCATCATCACTCCCATTCCTACTTCCCCACACCTCGACCTCCTCAGAATATAGTTCTAAAAAACAAAAAATTATTAATCATTTACCGCACACATAGCCTCATATTATTAACAGTTAGTCACCTGTATTTAGGCACAGCCCATAGCACATTACAAACAACAATGACCACCAAGCACAAATATCCCCGGAAACACAAAGGTTAAGATATAAAATTATCATATTCCACGTTCTACCTCAGCCAACCCCCATCAAGCCACAACGAAGGCGCTAACTATTGCCCAAGTCGATTATTTCATGGACAGGAAGGGGAAAAGGCCACAAGAGAACCAAACAATAATACAAGGGAACCATTTTCTCATAAACACCACCACCAACAATAATAGTCTGACAAAATGCGAAAAGGGGAGGGAAAGTGCTAATTATTTCCCACCCCCCGGACGACCCATGACGTTTGAAGCTCCTTTCCTTTCTCCCCCAATGGCCGGATTGGTGTACAGTGCCCAAACGTCGCTAGGTTATATCTCAAGCCCCATAATCCTCGCCCAGCAGCGAAAAATGAATCAGACAGTAGTGTTTAGGGTATTTCGTTTTCCATGGTGCTCCATAGGATAATAACCATGCAAGTAACTCGAAGGGATTCGGTTGGGTGAGAGCCCACGAATAAGTGGTACGGTAGGGTAATTGGAGAAAAAGACAAAAAAAAGAAAAGATCGTAGGCTTCGTGAGATCCCATCCGGGTCTTCGTAATCTCGGTGTTGTGAGATATAAGCGGAATTATTGAACGATTGACGACAATGAAATTGAAAATCCCATCCCGTATCCCATGTATACTAGGCAAACGGGTGGATTATGTACGGGAGCGCATGGAACCCGTCATTGATTGCGTGCCTGACGGCCCGGGATGTGAGTGGCTCTGGAAATTTGGAAGACGACCACGTTTTGAAGTGTGAGATAGTGTGCCCACATCATGTTTTCCTGCGCGAGTTAGTATAAGCATACCTATTACACATTAGGTGGACTTACCATCACAACAAGCTCTCACATTCTCAAGCCTACCGGACTCCCTATCCTGCTGCTCGATTATTTGCCTTAAATCTTCAGCGCTATCCGGAACCTCGCTAGCTTCATATATAGCACTATCGTAAGGTTGGTAGCTTCGACTTCTTAGGCTACTGAAGGTGCCGCGGCCTATGCTGCTGGACTTCCAGTAGCCGCTTAGTCTGCCAAAGGTACCAGTACGTGCAGCTTCTTTCTCATGTCTCTCATGAGTAGGTGTCAAGGTTGGAATGCTTATTGATACATCGAGATTCGGTGACTCATTCCGAGTTGTCCTCGAGTTGTATGAGGAAAGAGACGGTGGCGGATGAGGTCTGTGACCGTTTGCCGGTCGGCGGTGGATAGGGGGATTGAATTCATCTACATCTTCTTGAGTGATGTTGCCAGCCGCTTCTTCGACATCCTGCTTGTTCTCATTGCCTGAACGTAACAAAAGGTACGACAAAGCATTGAACCATGTCTCATGTCGCTGACCAGTTGTGCAGGTAAACTTGATGGTGCGACCATGAGCAATCACAACCAGACTCTTGCGATGAAGTCCAGGAGGCATAGGGTTATCATCTGCTACTACCCGAACAGCTTCAATCGGCACACTCTTGGCTTTCATCTCGCCGCGGTTACCGGCAGCTGGATCGCTATCGCTCCAGTAGAGAGCTCGAGTGTAGGGATGCACCCAGAAGAACCGCCTGTGTCTATTTTCGGACATTTCTCCCCGTCCAGTCTTCCTGGTATACTTCCATAGATATTCACCAATCATTGTTTGAGTGACAGCCTGAATCATGCGAGGATCAGTGGTAGGCCCAAAGCCAGACGGCTCCATACCCATTCCATTATGAATATTGAACCGGGTATCGATCTCTGATGCGAATGAAGATATGGATGACTGTCTGCTTCGCATGGGCACTCTAGTTGGCGACTGGATATCTGCATACCCCGGAGTCTTACCAGCACGAGGTGTGATTGTCCCTTTAACAACAGAGGCTGGTGACACAGGTGGTTTGTTGCTTGGCGTTTGAGGGCGAGAGGATGAAGGGCGGTATGCAGATGCGGGCAACAATGGAGGACCCATACTACCTATACTACCCTTAGCGCCATGGGCCGAATTAGTTCGCGCAGCCTCGATGACTTCACGATGATTTTGAGGTAGTGGTGGCCTATGTTGGGCGGAACTACGGGCGCTAGCAGAACTTCCAGGCCGGCGGGTTGGGAAAGGTTCAGAAATACCGATGTGCTTTGCGCGTACTACACTGCCGACACTATCGGTGGATGAGCGTCTAATGCGAACCGTTGAGGGAGTTGCGGCTGTAGGCTCGTCAGGCGGGGTCTGGACTTCTTCACCCTTATTTGTAACTACTGCAGCAGAGGGTTGGTTCTTCATTAGTAGATCTAAACCCTCTGAAGTGAGCATTGTTTGAGAGCCCTGGTGAGAGGTATTCGTGGTGAGCTTTCGCAATGATCGAGCATCAGTATTAGTTGTGATTTCTTTAAACGGCCGTTGTGAATCAGGTGTTTCAGGCCTGGTAGCACTGGGTGACTGGCGCGTTTCGTCCTCAGCAATAATCGGTGCATCCATAGCCTTGGACTGTTTGAGTCCACCATTTGAAAGAGAGTGTGGAGTTGCGTCTCGTGGAATGATAAATGCCTCCCGCCTCGGACTCTTGAGTTCAGGCAGCTCGATCGGCTCTGTTTGAACTGAACTTATTGCAGAATATCCTAGATCAGGCTGAACTATAGTGAAGCTGGCGCGGAGAGCCTCAAGCTCAGCAGCATGCGTCGCACGAAGGTCTTGAAGTTCGGCATCAAGAACCTGTTTGTAGTGAGCAGTAAGCGTCTCGTGCTGTTGAGTGAGTGCAACCTCGCTCATTTGGCGATGCTCATTCCGAAGCGCATCTAGGTCACGGATGTATCTAGCATTACTTTCTTCAGCCTGAGACCGGAGGATCTGTGCATGCTGGTCCTTAAGCGTATCCAGCTCACGAGCAAGAGTAGCGTCACTCTCCCTCTTGAGCTGATCCAACTGCTGAGAATGTCCGGCTTTAAGCGCCTCAAGAACTTCAGATTGACTAGCGTCTCTCTGGCTTTCGGCCGCCTGCAGAGCTACCGAGTGTTCTGCCTCTAACTTCTTCAAGCTTTGTTCTAGTACGGTCTGGTGTTCAGTGCGTAGAGACACCAAGGCAGAAGCATGAGTAGATTCAAGGTCTGCGAATTCTTTCTGGCGTGCCTGTTCCAACTCGCTCTTCGCCGTCTCCAAGTCGGTGTGATGCTTGGTAGTCAACGCAGTGAGCTCATGAGATTGATCCAATTCGCTCTGTTGGCGGAGCTTCTCTAGGTCCTGCGCATGTGATTGAGCAATCTCTTCCAGTTTTCGTGCCAGTTCAGCTTCATGGTCAGCTTTCAATGCATCTAGGGTTTGAGCATGGTCAGCACCCAAAGCCTCAACTTCTTTGGATCTTGCTTGTTCGCTTTCTTGGTGGAGATCGGCTACTTTTTTCGAGTGGGTGTCTACCAATTCTTGAAGCCGCTGGGTTATCGTAGCTTGGTGCTCCCTCTTGAGAGCCTCTAGTTCCTCTGCATGTTTGGCGCCCAAGGACTCGATGTCCTTGGCATGAGTAGCATCAATTTCTTGGCGGAGAATCTCACGCTCATTGAGATGAGTGGCTTCAAGCTCTTGGCGAAGAGCTGCAAGTTCTGCCAGATGCACTATGCCAAGCTCTTCACGAAGCTGTAACTTAGAAGTTTCATGTTCATCTTTCAAGCTCTTCAGTTCACTGAGATGTTTGTTAGTCAAGTGCTCCAGTTCTTCAGTTCTAGAGGCTGCGTGTTCAGCCTTCAGATTGTTCAGCTCGTCAAGATGCTTCGAAGTCAGCACCTCCGATTCTTTAGTTATTGCTGCTGCATGTTCGTTCTTGAGTGTCTCAACCTGCCGTTCGTGCGATGACTTAAGAGCCTCCAAGGCCTGAGTATGTGCAATCTCGGCGTCACGCTTATGAGCTTGGATGATTTCAGTGTGAGCAGCGTTTAATGCCTCGATTTGCTGATTGTGGGCCGCATCACCCTCGCTCTTCGAAGACTCAACTTGCTTCGCCAGAGCAGCCTCAAATCCATCCAGTTCCTTGGCATGAGCCGCAGCATGCTGGCTATTTAGTGTCTCGATTTCTTGCGCATGCGCAGCTTTGAGAGCAAGAACTTCTCTAGACGTAACGGCCTCAGCATCGGCTTTTTGGGCTTCTAGTTGTTTAGCATGAGTTTCCATCACAGAGGCAAGCTCTGCAGCGTGAACGGTATCCTTTTCTTTTCCAAGCTGTTCAAGCTGTTCGATATGAGAAGCTTTCAGACGTTCCAGTTCTTGCGCGTGAGTGGCGCTCATACTATATTTGAGTTCACTTAATTGCTTGTTATGAGACTCAGCGAGAGCACCTAAAGCTGCAGCATGGGTAGCATCTTTTTCTTTACTGAGATCATCCATCTGGCCAATGTAGGTAGCTTTGATAGACTCCAATTCTTGGGAGTGGGTGACTCTAAGGGACTCTAGCTCTTGAGAGTGCAATTCATTCAGACTATTCTTGGCATCGTCTAATTGCTTGCTGTGCGAATCGGTAAGCGAAGCAATAGTGGCGTCTTGAGCTGCAGTGATCTCATTCTTAGCATCCAATATTTGCTGAGCATGAGCAGTTCGGAGTGACTCAAGTTCTTCGGCGTGAGTAGCCTGAATGGAACTTTTTATGTCGTCGATGTGCTGCAGGTGTGTTGTCTTAAGGCTCTCTAGCTGTTCAGCATGCGCAGCGTCCATCGACTGTTTGGTTTGATCAGTTTGTTCAGCATAGCTAGATTTGAGGTCCTCCAATTCTCTAGCATGCGCTTCAGACAGTTCTTTCCTCGTAGCATCGACATTGCTAGTATGGCTTGCAACCAACGCAGCCAGTTCAGTGGCATGAATTGTATCTTGCTCATTTTTGAAGTTAGCCAATTCCTCAGCGTGAGTGGCTTTGACCGCTTCCAATTCAGTAGATGCCGCAGCTTTTAGCTCGGACTCCTTTCGGGATATTTCCTCAGCATGAGCACTCTTCAAAGCTTCGATATCGACATCATGAGCCGCCTTGCTTTCAGATACCCGGCGAGCCAGCTCCTCAGCATGCGCAGCCTTCAGAGCTTCTACATCAGCAGCATGGGCAGCTGCGTTTTCAGATTCCTTTCTAGACAGTTCTTCGGCATGGGAATTCACGAGAGCTGCCAAAGCAACATCATGAGCGGCTTTGCTTTCAGACTCCTTTTGGGCCAGTTGCTGAACATGGAGATTCTTCAACTTCTCAAGCTCCTGCTCATAAGAGGCCTGGGCATCGGCAGCAGCTTGGCTGACGGAATTAGCGTGACTTAATTTGACCGACTCGATTTCACGAGCATGAGCAGCTTGAGCAGCCGCTACCGCCTCATTAGTAGCATCCAGGTGGCCAGAGCGGAGAGCTTCGAGTTCTTGGGCATGCGCGTGCTTGGCTGTGATGATTTCATCGTCGTGTTGCGACCTCAAACCATCAATAGCGGCCGCATGAGCCGAAGCATTCTCAGCGGCCAGTTTCTCGAGTTGTTCCGCATGCTCCGCACGAAGGGCAGCTATTTCAGCTGCATGTGTATCAGGTTCCGGAAGAGGTTCGACATCATGAGAGTGCACTGTCGACAATACAAGCGAAGGCAGCAAGGCGGGATCCTTCCTAGGCGACGACGTGGGTGGCGTCGGGAATTCAGCCAGCTTCTCACCAAGATCATGAGTAACGGAATCACTGTAATCAGAAGCCATAGAAAATCTGCTCACGACTGTGTGCGTGGATATAGGTCGATCGGCACCGGTAGCACCTCTAACAGAGATTGGCATGTCATAGACTGGCTCCGTCATCATACCGCTGTCAACCATAATGACTCTAGGCAGTGGCGGCAGAGCAGGCGGCGGAGTCATGGCTCGACCCCTAATCGATCTCCTACTTGGCGTTGCCGACATGTTAGATTCATTATCGCTACCATCAAAGTCGCCCAGTTCGGCAGCCAAGCTCTGTGCAGGCTGTTGGGGAGTGCCCATGGTGCTACTATTCGCAAAGCTTGCTGGGCTGCTCTGCAGATTTGGCTCCTCACTAGCATGTCGAGACCGACGGAAAGCACCTCGGCTCACGCGAAGAGGGAACTTAGCATGAAGTGGCGGCAGATGAGTTGGCGTTTTAACGTCCTCGTAGGGAAAGTCTTCATCTTCGGTCGAGGCGGTGCTGTCAATCGACCCTGTGCGCTGCATCGTGAACAAATTCGGTGGTCTTCCTGTTAGAGTGCGGCGTTTAGAGGGGCTCTCGGTCTCAGTTTCAACATCGTCACTCGAGAATTCCTCAGCTCCCGTGTGGAAGTCATCAGTTTCTGTGGCATTCTCGTTGGCAGTTTCAAATGCAGCATCGCTCGTCTCGTTGGCGGTCTCGAAGTGGTCAGTATGTTCAGGAACTGGGTCAAATAGCATCGTCGTCTCGCGAGTAACAGGTGACGAGAGAGGATGAGGGATGATGTCGGCTTGATCTTCCCATGCGGGATCCTCCGCAAAGATCTCACTGCGGGCGTTGCGTAAACCACCTAGGAGCCGTGGGGGTTTCTTAAATTCCTTAGAGTCAGTTTTCCGAGCACGCCTGTTGGGGACTTGAGGATCACTGCGGAGTTTCTCGATCTCATCACGAGCCTCTTGGAGAAGTCTTCTACTCTCCATTTTCTCCGTCTTCTCCCGGTGGACGTTGGTTCGCAAGCTTTGGATAAGGCGTTGAGCATGAGCTAGGGATGTCTTCAAAGTTTCGGATTCCAACATAGAATGTCGTGGCGTGCCTTTGACGGGTGAAGCTGGAGGAGATTGTTCAGGTGTCGTGTTGTCGTGTGCGGTCTGGAAGTCTTCATCGCTCATGCCTACTATAGATTCGCGCTCTGATTTCTTAGCACGGATCGAAATGGACATTGCCTTAGCGAGCTCAGTATTCTGTCCCGTCAGATCTTCGATCTTTCTTTGCATGGCAGCTCTCTCTGACTCGGCCATGACCATGGTACGCTTTGCGGTGCCTAGTTCGATATCATGGTGTTTAACGGCTGCGGCATGCTCCTCGGCAAGCTTGGAGTGACTCAGCTTAATCTCGTCTAGCTCTCGCTGGCTCGAATTCTTCTCGGCTTGAAGTAGATTGAGGGTCTGGGTCAACTTCTTCTCGCGATCCGCTGCTTCCCTCTCTTTCGCCATTAGTTCGTGGATTTGTGTTTCGAGGTTCCAGTTTTCATCTTTGTAGCGATGCTCGCTGTCGTCGAGACTTTTGAGCCGTTGTTGGAACCCCTCCACTTCATATTCCAATTTTGAGTTTTCGGACCGGATTTCCTTTAGCTCTTCGTCTTTCTCAGCAAGCAAGCCTTGTAGGTTCCGGACTTGTGCGATCAGCGAAGTGCTGATCTCAGCAGCAAACTCAATATCGTGGATGCGATTGGAAGGCTGGTTTCGAATCTTGCGATTGGGCACATTAAGCTTCGTTGGTGACGCAGTGGCCTGGGCTTCGAATTTAGAGGGGCTTACAGAGCGCTATCATTGAAAAAAAGAAGTCAACATAAGCACATGCATAGGCATATCATACACAACAGGTCAAATCCGTCGAAACTTACTCTACCACCTTTGCCCTCGGGCACGAAGGGGGAACCCACGGCAGCCTCATTGCTAGGGACGCGTGATTTAGGTAGAAAGGCCCGTGCGCTTTCTCTGGCGACCTCGTTATAGTCCTTCTCAATCTCGACGAGCTTCTGGCGCAAGTCGTCGGACAACTCGTCCTCAGCCTGCAGCTTCTCGACCTCCTTTAGGCGCTCAGTGAGCTCGGCGCGCTGCTGGACCAGTGCGGTGCCGAGCTTCCCAGCCTCCTCCATCCTCCGGTCGGTCTCGGCCAAATGGGCCTCCAGGGCGCGTTTTGCCTGGGCTGGCGAGGCATTAGGGCCGAGAGCAAATAGCTGGGCGTTGAAGTGAGAGAAGCGGTGGTGGGTTGGGCCGACGGAACGAAAGGGATCGCTATCTTGGGCGTCGATGACAGTAGGCACTGGCGCCCCGACCGACGATTTGTCGGAAAGAGGTGGCGTTGTAGCCATGGTCACGTCTCGTGGTGGACAAGACCAAGGAGCGCGGCACGCGGCAGTCTCCCTGGACTAAAGACGTGGCATTCAGCTACCTCGACTTCCCGGTTGTGACGGAGGGCACGTGTATGGATGTCGTATTAGATGCGCGAGCGTCGAGCGACGAGTGACGGAAGCAGGCGCGCCTTCAGCAACGAGTCGAAGGAACTCGAAGAATCGTCGATCAATCAAACAACCGGTCAATTGCAATCCAGCCAGAAGAAAAGAAAAGAAGGAAGTGGTATTTCGACCAGGTCCGATCCGTTCCAACACTGCTCCAGTACTGTCCAATCGCCTAGCTAGTCCCGTTCAGGGCGACCGATGGAACGTTCTCCCTTGCGCTTAGTTGGCTGAGCTGACTTGACTTGGGTTGACTTTGACGTGACTTGACTTGGCCGTGTTAGCTGGCAGTGGTGGCACAGACGCAGATGCAGATGCAAATGCAGACAAATGCACACGAAAACCACCGATACGAAACGGCCAGGTCAACCGAGATCAAGCGCGGATCGGGGCAAATCAACCTTGAGTTTCAGGTTTTGCCGGCGCGATAAGTATAGAAGACTCGGTCGTTATGGCGTGCACTGGCTCGGGTCAACTGGTCACCAAATTGGGACTAAGGATAGCCTGTTTCTTTTGTCGGGAGATTATTGGTTGCAGGGACGTGGAAGGATCGCGATTGTTGTTTTTTTTCGTTCAAGAATGCTGACCACTGGCGGGCCAAATTACAGGAAATAAAGGTACTAATACAAGCTCCGGGGTGGATCGATTGTGCCTGAGCCTAGAGGCAGGTAGCGGACACTACCTATAAGAAGTAAGAAGCTCCCTCAGGTAAAGTAAGTAGATGAGTTGGAGGTAGTACCTACCTTAGGGAGTGGGTATAGTATAGGCAGCGGGCGAAGGCAGTATATTAGTACAGGCAACCCGCCAAATTAGCGCGTTTATGCAGTGGCAGGCAGACGATGTCCCAGCGCTCTATCTCTGGGATGTACCTGAGACAGAGCTGTGGCTCGCAGAAGACCTAGGATAAGCGCGCGCAAAGGAGAGAAACCAAAGGAACGATCAGGCGATTAAAAAGAATTATAAAAATATTAGCAGAAGAGACTCGATGCACCAAAATAGATGTTTCAAAACGTCTTTCCCGCAAGAACCGAGGAGGACCAGGTTAGAAGGAATGAGAGATGTCGGTACCCGACGACAGCTCCGGATCATGTACAATTGAATGTACACGTCGATGTACAGCGTCCTGTCAATGCGCCGAACAATAACGTTGCCGTATTCGCCGGTTTTTGTACAGTGCTGGTGAGATGTTGATGCACACACCCGGAAACGTTCTATGCGAGAACAGAATACAGATTAGAACAATACAAAACGTGGTTTCGAGGGGAAGAAAGAAATGTGCGCCCATAAGCGAGTTCGTTCGAGGTCGTGATTTACCTCGAATGTGCGAGATCCTAAGCCACAGGCCTAGGATGTGAATATCTAGATCCGACACTGTCTCAGGCAACTGTTGAGACCCGTACAAGCTGACACAATGTGTAAGGAAAAGAAAGTATTAAACAAGTAGTCTGGTGCTATGAAAGCCGTGGCAACTCGACAATGGGTTGTTCCGATGGGTGATTCGCTTTTTCGTTTGTTTGTTCGTTCACTCGTTGACTTATAAATAAATGGGCGTGGGGGTCGTGTGAAATGTTGAGGTTGAGAATCGGCGTGTGACGGTTTGGCAGGAATTAATGACCCAAGATAATAACAATAATGATATAACATGTACTAGATGATAAACAATAGAGAGTGACAGTACTTTAGAGAAGAAGCGAGCGGCTGCTGTTGGTCAAAAAGCAAGAGAAAAAAAATCAGTAAGATTTCATGGCATGGAGCGAATGACTGTAGATATTATTATGATGCCTGCGCAACCCGCATACAGAGATATACGACGGGTGAGAACGGGAGCGGGAACGATCGAGCCACACGGACGGACGGGCCGCTGGATTCTCAAAGTAACCAGAGGAAGTTAATTATCTTGTCTCACGAAGGCGGAACGGCGATGCACGCAACCTTGAGCAAGCGCGGAAAAGAGAGGTAGGGAGGGATGAGGAGTAGGGGAGGGGTGAGCGAAAGAGAGGAGGGACAGGTATAGAGAGCGAGAGAGAGAGAGAGAGAGAAGAGAGAGAAGTGAATGACGACGATGTTGAGGAATGGTCCCCTACAGGAAAAGAGGAAAAGTCGGGCAATCCGAATATGTGGCACGCGCTACCATTTTTTAATATTATCAAGTCTTACTTTACAATGCACAAACAATGCACAGTACCTAGGTAGCTACTGGAGAATTATTACTACCTAGAACAAGCCTGAGAACCCTCATATAGTGGATCTCGAGCATGGTGGACATGCGTGACATGGTTGATATGGGCAGAAAACATGGGGGAGCTATGTCTGTACCATGGACAGGACGTTGAACAAGTATCGAAGTTGTGTAAGTTGCTCGATGTCTATCAGCTTTTCCTATTCTCGGCAATGCATATATAGATTAGTCGATATGCACCACAACCCGTAAAGACTTCGACAGCCAGTCAAGCTCGGAGAGCTACCTGGAGCGTTCACGATACTAATGCATGCAGGCCGGCAAGCCATCACCATCTGAGCCTTACCGCTTGTCTTTACTTCCATATTCGTGCTGTTTCTCCATCTTCACTGGTCCCACTACTCCTTGCTCCTGTCGAAGCAAAGGAGGCCCCTTACTTCTGCATAATACTCGTCATATCCCTCCCTGAACTGTATGTAGTATATCGATGTTTTGTTTGTTTTGTTTGTTGTTTTGTTTTTCATTGCAGAAATGACTGCTTTGTTGACTCATGAGCGATTCAGGCACAACTGTCTCAACAGAACATAAAGCGCGTAATCCATTGGGTCATAATTCAGGCACGACCAGACGCATGGAAAGCCAATTTTAGAGATGCAAGCTGCCCCGCTATTACGCACTGGAAACAAGGGACCCCTTGCTTTGCGCATATCATTGGTCATCTCTTCCACTACTGGTAACAATTAGTTTCACAGTATCGGCTCAGCATAATACGTACTGTAAAGCTCGCCTTAGGCATCGATAATGCGCCGCAGTCAGCTCAGTGTCTCTGAGCTCGACTAGCGAGAAAAACAATGAGGTAATGCACAGTCCGTGTACTGTACACACCAGAGATGAGCCTCCACTGTTAGCATAGACGCTAGCTTAGGTAATATTCTGGAACCTTACAGTAGCCTTGCTAGACTACTTGCCATGCATTTGTAAAGTCAGCCTTGCTGTCAACACATCGTAAACAAGGATAAGCTGCCATCCCAGCTCATAACTTGTTCAGAAAATGCCACAATTTTCCCCGCAGTCATAACATAATCGCTAAGGAGGGATTGTTCTCAGACAACATGGCCGACGAGGAAGCTGTTACGGCGCCTGCGGCACCAATCGCCCCCGTCGCAATCTTCAAAAAACGAGGCGCAAAAGGCAAGGCAAATATTCGAAAGCGACCAGCGACGCCACCACCCGCCAACGACAGCGACGATGACGACTCTGGCTTCACATCGTCGGAAGACGAAGCCGGCCAGCGCGTGAAGCGGCGAAAGAAGAACAGCGCGGTAGTCACCGCATCCTCCAAGAACAACACATCATCGGCCTCCACCGAACCTACAGCCATCGTGTTTGAGGCAGATCGCAGCGTTCCCATCACCAGCACGAACGACGCCACGAAACAAACGAACTGGTACGACGAGGACGCCAACCTCCTGGGCAAAACCAGGCCCCTCCCCAAATCTTCTTCCGCGGGTGGCGAGAGCGCCGCCGACGGCACATACAAAGGTCTAGCGAACCAGACCACATTCATACAAAAGAACCCGAACGCGCCAGATCGCAAAGTCGGCCCCATCAAAGCCGCGACCAACATCCGCACAGTAACAACAACAGACTTCGCGCCGGACGTCTGCAAGGACTACAAACAAACCGGGTTCTGCGGTTTCGGCGATAACTGCAAGTTCCTGCATTCCCGCGAAGACTACAAGCAAGGGTGGCAACTCGACAAAGAATGGGAGAACGTGACGAAGGGCAAGAAGAACATCCGCGGCAAGGTCGTCGCCAGCGCGAACCGCGGCGACGCGAAGGACGGCGACGCAGACGACGCCGACGATGCCCTGCTCGAGAAGATCCCCTTCGCATGCGTCATTTGCAAGGGTCCCTACAAAGAGCCCATCGTCACGCGCTGCGGGCACTACTTCTGTCTGCCGTGCGCATTACAGCGGTATAGGAAGGACCCTAGTTGTGCTGCATGCGGCTCGGGGACCAATGGTGTCTTTAATACGGCGAAGACGCTGAATAGATTGCTGGAGAAGAAGAGAGCGAGGCAGGAAAGGAAGAGACAGGCTGCTATTGAGGCTGGCGAGGAGGTCCCCGAAGATGAAGAGGAGCAGGTAAAATGAGAGGCTTGTGGTGATCATCATTAGGCTCTACAATTCAGGGGAAAGCGCTCTACGAGTGTAACAGGGTGCGGATACTAAAGACTGGTGCATGTGCCGCAATCGCCATAAAGTCTACAGCTATGCTGCCCTGTTATATACAAGAAACTCTGCGTCGTCTACCATCCATTCTATTATGAAAAATTTACAGAGCGATAAATACGGTAGCACAGACGCAGGAAAGCGTCAGATTTATGCCAGCAACTCCAGGTCAGGAGGCTTGGGGATCTAGCACCATAAAAATGTCAGCTGCGGAGTTGAGGAGTGTGCCAATATGAAAATGTCCGCACGGTATATCTATAAACGGATCTATCAGATAGTCTCAGGTTGGCTCCACCAGCCTCAGCTTCAATCAAGTGGAAGGTTAAAATCTCGGCATGGTTATCCCACTGCTGGGTTATCTAGCTAGTATCATATATACTAGGACCAAGAAAGACAGTTAAATCTAACCCCATGTTTCCGAGCATGGCAATGAATAATGTCTGTCATCTCTACTTGATAAAGTGTTCTACGCACATGATTATGATATTTTGCTTTCTAGTCTATATGACAATCATAGCACGCTATCGAGACGACAATTTCTAGATATTCGGGTCACGAGCGGGTTTCCTAGAACGTAGAACGAGGTAAAGAGTGCAGCAACTGCCGGGATCGGTATCGTTATGGTCATATTATGTTACGGCCGTTATAATAGGTAGGTATTGTAACTCCGCCGATGAATACTAGTAGACGGGAGATATATATATATATCTAAGTGGCAAGTTACAAGGGCTGGGATGAATAGGAGATAATGAGCTACCTAGGTAGGCAAGTCCATACTGCTGTTAATAAGTATAGATGTGTTAAGCATGAGCATTTTCGATACGGAAACCTTCTCTGAGAAAAATAAAACCCTAGGTGGCGAGATGCGAGGCGCGCACTACACTCTACGACCATATAGGGCATTGTATCTCGCTGTTGCTAACCCTTACTTCTATGTGATGGGCCGAGCAAGTTGTTAAAAAGGGAGTAAATCATAGCGATGGACAAACCAAAGCCGGTTACATGTGTCTAGTATTCTATCATATATTTCAAACCCTCAAATTCATAGACGTCAATGTCACAACGGTATACGGGGAGAATAGTTACGTAACATAAGGATGAAATGAAGAGATTAGCTGGAAGGTCAGGGAGTAGGTTAATTATCTGTTGCTTAGTAGAAGCAGCATTTTATAACTTAATTTATAACGAATCAAATGATACGACTCGACAACTAAACAGAACATTTACTATGTCATTAACAGAAAGGATATTTAGCAGCTTCTATACTGGCACGATCGATCTTCGAAGCAAAAAGACTCTACGAAGGGTCCAAGAGCACAAATGGAATCTACTTTATCTCCATCGTTGTTGCTTCCTGAACTCTTACCACAGAATACTTGTGAAATACACAGCTTACTATGCTGTATATAAATAACACATATGAATCCTGTTGGTTAGGCGTCCTCGTCTGACATCTAGGTAGACCTTTGGCCATTGGTAGGTTTATAGCCCATGGTAGTCCTCTACCATGGGCCTCTCCGCGTTTGGGGTCAACATACATCTCGCGTGTAATAAGGGCATCATCGTGCAGCCTAATCTCAGCATGAACCAGACATGCGGATCCTCGGGCGGCTGATCCGGATTGACCAGAAGCACGAGGTCGAGTGGGTGATTTACAACATGGTAGGCACGATCTACGACCGAACGATCTTCACCAAGTATGTACGCTAGCTCAGCGTAAAAGCGCGCATCCACGGAAGCATCCGAGACATACCCACAAGTATTGCCGCCTATAGCCACCTGCAACGGTTGTTTAACATGCCCGATTATATGATCTTGTAGGACAACTCCTTTTTCGACATCGACATTGATGACCTTGACACGCCTAGGCATCGGCTGGAAAAGCTGGCTAGATTCTTCGAGGCATTGGGCAATACGCTAGCGTGTCTAATAGTACCTAAATGAGTGCCTTGTATATATAAATATATACCTAGTGTGTTGGTCGAAGTGTGTAATAAACCAGACACAACCAATTCTACAACTTTAAGCAATGTCAACAGCGAGCATCTTCCACTACACCCTTTGCAATTCTCATCCCTGACAACCGTCAACTGTAATACAAGCCTACTTACCCAGATAGGTATTTTCTTGTAAATAGTCGGATAGCTTGAAGTATAAACAACCCTTAATCAATAAATAATCAAGTTTATGAGGAAACCTTGAGCGTTGATTATTTGTTTATCCTGTCACAGAACTATATAATAGCGCCAGACGAGGTTAAGTGCCCGAAATGACTAGGTATGTTCCACTTTGGTAGTGTTGTGGTTTGTTAATATAGTTGCATTCCGTAACATGTACTATGTATTAAATCAAGTTCTGGTGCAGATACTATAGTTGCTATAAAAACAAGGGTGACTTGGCTTACTTGACTTACTTGATTTGCCTCTTGCACCCTTTAGCAGGGCCTCTGGATCAGGGGTCCGGGCCTGGAGCTCCTTGCTTGAGTCATCGTTGGTGGTATTGTTATCAGATTTTTTATGTTGGCTGCTGCGGCGTCGACTACCAGTGTTGGAAGACTTGGGAGGCATGATAATACCTATCTGTTGGAGCAGATGAGTTGGTGGGGGATAGTGGGATATGTAGCTTGATGCATTCTTGGTTCTCTAATAGCGGCTAATCTAGCTCTCAAACTACGCTTTGTCCGCAGTGGCGACGGAACACAACAACTCTCAACACAACAAACCAATCAGAACCTACGAAGACCTTGAGGGTGTGGCAATAATACACAGAAAATCAACTGATTAGAAAGAATAGAACGCTGTATTAGGTTGTCTGAGTATCTCCGAGCATAGCTGACACTCCAAAAACTGAAAATTTACGCGAAAGTCGGTCTATCTATATATGTCCCAATTGAACATCTGACCCCACTTTCCATCTGATAATAAATGACTACAATGCTTCCAGCCCTGTCGCAGCAGTTAAACAAACCCCTTCTTCCTTAAAGCCTAAAATCGCCTTAACCATCCCCATAGAACGTAATGTGCTCTAATATCAAGCATCGCGGACCGCACCTAGAATTTCCTCGCGTAATCTCGTTATAACATGTGATTTCCTAGAAATTGATACTATGTTTTAGTGGCAGATATACATTGGAGATCATAATAACCATAGTCACTCGAAAAACCTCTTCAAAGCAGGTGGCAGTGTATACAGCTCGTGCTGATATTGGTCTATTTATTGCCGTACCTCTATTCACTAGCCACCAGACATTATAATCATAGCCCTATGTTCTAAACCAGGTTCTTAGCGTCTCCCTCCTTGAGCTTGCCAGCATCTATAAGACGCTTAACCTCAGCGCTCCAAACTCCCTTGATCTCATCGGCAACAGTAAGACCATTGAGCTTGCCAGCCAAAGCAGCGACCTCATCAGCGTCGATCTTGCCCTGCACGAGCTCGACGTCGTTAAGCACGGCGTCGATCTGAGCAGGGGCAGCATCGCCACCAGCAAAGTAGTTAGCATCTTTAACGGAACCGCGCAGAACACGCTTGTTCTTCTTGAGGGCGTTCTTGGCGGCTTCCTTTGCCTTCTTGTTGGCCTCGCGGTCAGTCTTGGCCTTTTCCTCCGCCTCCTTGGCAGCCTTCTCCTCGGCTTCCTTCTTGAGACGCGCCTCTTCCTTGGCCTTCTGCTCGGCGGCCTCCTTCTCTAGCTTCTTCTTGTTCTTGGCGGCGTTGGCCGCCTGTCTGAACTTCTTGATGCGCTCGTCACCGGCGGAGCAGTCATCCAGCATCTTTCTCAAGCGCGTGTTGTCCTCGGCCTTCTTCTTTTTGCGGGCGTTGGCGTTCTTGCGCTCCATGTGTCGCTTCTGGTCGCGGTTCTCGTTGTCGTCGGGGACGTCCTCGTCGAGGTACTCAAACGAGCGCCAGGAATCGAAGTTGTACCAGAAGTTGTAGAAGTTGTCGACGTCTTCCTTGGTGGAGTTCTCGTCACCAAGCATGGGCACGGGCTGTTGCTTGGAGAAACGGGCTTCTGATTTGAAGACCTTGCTCCAGAGCTTGTAGTAGTTACCCTTGGCGGCTTCCTTCTTGGTGGGCGGGTCGACATCGGCCTTCTCATCGACGGAGTCGAACTGTCTGCGCTTGACGGGGTCGAGAAGCACCTCGGTGGCCTTCTGGATGCACTTGAAGAAGTTGTCGTCTTCTGTACCGCCCTGGGCAGCCCTCTTGTCGGGGTGATGCTTGAGGACCTTCTTGCGATGAGCACGCTTGATCTGATCCTCTGTGGCCTTCCAGCGGTATTTGGACAGGCCGAGCACCTGGTAGTGATCTTGCGACTGTGAGGTAGGTGGTTAGATAAGCACGTAGATATTCGCATGGGTGTTGACGTCTATCTCACCTTCCAGTCCTTGGCCTCACGCTGCAGCATCATGGGGTCTTCAGCCTCGCTCTCTTCGCTTTCCTCATCCTTCTCGATCTTCTGGGCACGCTCCTGGGCCTGGATACGGTCATCTTCAGAGAAGGTGCGCTTGTGTCGAGCTCGACGGGCGTGAGCGAGGAAGTGAGGTCCAACGGGTTCAATGGTTCTCTGTGTAGAAGCGGTGATGGTGCCGATGGGCTTGAAGTCCTTCTCTGCAGACCAGCCTGCAGGCAGCGAGGGCAACGGCCGCGATACAACCGTTGCTGTAGCCATTGTTGCTTATCGAAGCAGATTTAGGATGGCGTACAGATAGACGGGTGGGTGGGAAGAAGGGAGGGAAGGATATGCAACGATAATGAATGAGAGAACGTGGGGCAGGCAGCTTTGGCAACTTTTGATAATATTTTTATTTTATTTTTTTGTCCCTGGAATAAGGCGTCGGCGTTCCGAGCAAGCAAGTTCCGATCAGCCAATAAGAGCGCGCAAAAATAACTTATAGCATGTCACTGCATTAGCCACAAGACCCACAGCGCATTCTGGACTTTTATGCGTACCTGGTGTAACTAGATTGATATCAGTTTATCTCACTTAGACATATTAACTCCAGAGTCATACCTCAAGTAAACCTATCTACGGCTTCTTATTTGGAACTATTCCCTCATATTACCAGCCACTTAGTTAAATCCACCGTTGAATATGTCCACCACAACAGCTCTTCCGGCGTATAGAAATCTGCTCCGTGCAGCCCGCATAGCCTTCCAAGGTGCGTACAACAACAAGAACAACTCCTCATAATGGTGTCTCGTAACATCTCTCTAACATGACATTCGCATCAGGCGACGCACCGATGCTGACGGCCGCTCGTCAATCAATACGTCAAGGCTTCCGTGCGAATGCCGCCCTCGAGCCCACGAGTCTAGAATTCCCCGACGCCGTGAAGCATGCAGAAGATGTCGCCATGATACTGCGACAGAATGTCGTGCAAGGGAAAAAAGAGGGGGACACATACAGTTCGTACTAGATATACCGCCTCCATAATGTCATGTACTAACAACAGGCGATTAGAATTACGTATACACGAGGAGACCGAGCGAGGCGACAACGAGTCAATCAAATTTCCTGGCACAAATCTCGGCGCAAGTGGCAAGTGTTGTAGTAGTTAATGAGGACTGTATTGAGTCCCTGATGAAGCCTTGTATTATATCATGATACCCAGTGTACCTATAAAGCATGATCATGACTCTCTTTTCCTCTCAAATGAATCAAGCCGCTACGCAAGAAAACCAAATGTTGCAGACATGGCTATATCGCCACGAAAGGCCCTATTCGCTGACCTTTTACCCCAGACGCCACTGATGCATTATCCATAGCATTAAAGTCGTACATTCTAATCGCCAGCCAAGCTGGCATAGTTGACGTCACTCGCGCCTGGAGGTGCGGCGATGGCAGTTATCTTGGCTACCTCCTGGCGCGGCGCTCCAGAGCCGCCTTGGCCATCACCTCCTTCGATGGCTCTCCGGTTCCCTTGCCCACGTCTCTGGTCTGCGAATGCCGATCGTCCGTCTCTGATCATTTCGGCTCTCTCTTCTCGGTTCATTGTGCCAATCGGCTTGGGCTGGGACCATCTAACGCGCAGAGGGCAACCTGCAATAATAGCGCGGCCCTTGCAGGCATCTGCTGCTTTCTCCGCTCCCTCCCTGGTTTCGTAATTGATGAAGGCGCAATGCGACATGTGGCTGCATATCAGTGATTTGATCTTGCCGTGCTCCTTGAAGAAATCTCGAATCTTGTATTCGGGTAGATCATCTTCGATACCCGTCACAAATAAGCTCATGATGGACTTGTCGTCTGGAGGCAGATAGTCTTTGGGGCCAGGGGGTAACTGCGACGCGCTTGGGAATGGTCTCCGCCCAGGTCGAGCACCGGCGGCGGCAGCAGCTCTAGAGTCGCGTGTTCGTATCGGGCCTGGCCCACCCACGCCAGCACCGACGGCTATATTGCCACCGGAAGCGCTTCCTGTAGTGCTTGAAGACGCGCCGCTATCCTCGATCGCCCGTCCTTTTCTGAAGTATGGTTTACTAGTCGCTAACCGTCTCAGCAGCTCTCGAGCTTTCTCATCTGCCGTCTCATATTCTTCCGTGCCCTTGCCTTCCTCTAGGGCCTTTTCGTTGTTTTGCGCGTAGTATTCGCGGTTGATCTCGCTCGACGGGCCGGGCGCAACCATCTTCAGGGCGGCATCACGGAGTTGGATGGGCAGGCCAAACTGCAGGTCGAGCATGCAGCACTGGCAACAGTTCTTCATCCGCGCACACGTGAGGCAGATATTGGTGCGTTTTTTACGGCCATGGGCTCGGTCGGCGGGCCACGAGAAGACGGTGAACGGTCGCGTGCAGATCTTGCATTCGGCGCCATAGTCCTCCTTGAGCATCTTCACGTAGGGATTCGGCGGTAGGCAATTTTCGCATACGGATGGGAAGTCGGTAGACTCCCAGCCGGAACGATTCAGATCTTGCTTAATTTGGGGCGGCATCGTGGTGAGCTCGTCGCGCTGGTAGGTGGCGCAATGACGGCGAACGATGGAATAGAAGAAAAGTGTAGATGCAGAATGACAGGTACTGTCAGGTAGGTATCCGTATCGTTACTTGATAAGCCCAAGAGGCGAAATTTTGGGGCTTGCCCCTGCATCGGTTGTGGCTGGTAAATACCTGACAAAGTTCTGTATTAGGTAATCAGCCCTTCGGTTTGCTTACATAAGACTCAACGTGCAGCTAATCCCGGGGTCAGACTCGTTGAATGCTATTTACACTGTACTCAGACTGTACCTACTTAGACCGAAGCTTCGATATACACCAACAACAACAACCTCTCTTGGCACATCAAGGTGCTTATTCTCGACAAACCTTTTCCCCAGGACGCAAAGGAATCATGTGGCTTGTTTTTGATTCCGTTGAAATGCCCTCTTCAGCTTCTCATCATCGTACCCATTGTGTACAAGACAAAATCTATTCTCATAATATTGTCCCGGACAGACACTGATGGATATATCTACCTACTGCACTACCTAAATCATAGCTACGGTCCGGCGGTAATGTTGATGTCTTCATATGTGCTTCGGCAATAATGACTCTAGGTGTCACAGCTCGTCCATGTTAGCTTTTTCCATAGCGTCCAACATTACCTTAGTCGGTCCGTTGGTGACCCCAGACCAGGTCCGACGATGCACAGACGAGGTCATACGACATGGTTCAGAAGGCTTATTTTTTATTTTACTGCTTTTGAGTTTGAAAAATTGCCACCGCTAGCTGTGCCAATAGGTCTTTTGAATAATGAATACTAGTGTTGGTGTTGGTTTGCTTCACTTATATTCAGTTTCTCTCGTCCCTTAGCTTCTCTGACATTTGCATCTGAACCATCTCGTAACAAGATAGAAATGGAGAGAAACTTGGGCGTTACTCTGTGTCACGATCTCTTCGAGTGGCCATCATGTCTACACTCGTCGTACATTGTCCGTCCGCGGGGCTAGCTCAAGCATGATAGAAACTCTATTGGAATCAACCTTGCTCCGGCCCTGCTACTTGCTCAAGCTATCCGGGTACCTATACTTCTGTCTTCTCTCACCTATCCTGGCTAATTCCCCCAGGTGTACTTAATAAAGCGTTTTCCCTTTCTTGAGTCTGGGGAAGTACATGGAGAACATCTGGGTTTTTGCTCTCTACTCTCCTTCACGTTTAACCCTAAACTATCCACAACACCATAGCCATGTTAAACGAACCGGAAGTGGCATCTTCGCCTCCGTCTTTACAGGATGGCATTGTTCCAATTGAAAAGGTTGCAGTCATTCCTTCCGACGAGAACTTAATAACTGTCATCACGCCACCGGCACACGAAGAACGAGTATCTGGAAATGAGCCCAAGCCAGTCACCGAACTTACTCACCCGGAGGTTCTAGCCCTTGAATTTCCGACTTGGAAAAAATGGATGATTCTCTCTGTTATCTTCCTCGTGCAGACCTCGATGAATTTCAATACGTCCCTGTACGCAAATGGGCAAGCTGGCATGGCAGAGGCTTTTAATGTCAGCCGTCAAACCACGGTCACCGGTGCTGCTGTCTTCCTCATTACTTATGCCTTTGGCTGTGAGCTGTTAGTTGAGGTGCTACCCTTTCTAGTTACCTGGTGCTAATAATTCTACTTAGGTGGGCACCTTGGTCTGAGGAACTCGGACGGAAGTTTGTTCTTCAAGGCTCGCTCTTTCTCGTCAATATTTGCTGCTTGCCAGTGGCCTTAGCTAGTCCCAATGGCATCACCTCAATCATTGTCGGTCGTGCGTTTGGTGGGTTGTTCTCAGCTGGTGGTAGTGTCACCCTCGGCATGGTTGCGGATATGTTTCCATCCGAGCGACAGGAGTATCCCCTCGCATTCATTGTTCTGTCTTCTGTTGGCGGATCCATTATCGGCCCTATCATCGGTGGGTTTGTTGAAACATATATGGCGTGGCAGTGGACGATCTGGATTCAGCTCATCTTTGGTGTCTTCGTTCAGCTTTTACATCTAGTTCTCGTACCCGAGACTCGCTCTACTGTGCGTCTCGACGCCCACGCCAAATTCCTACGCAAGAAGCAGATCATGCCTAATGCCACTGGCCCGAACGAGCACAAAACATGGAGACAGTATCTCATGCCTCGAGAGATCTTAACGGTTTGGTTTCGTCCTTTTCGTATGTTTGTCACGGAGCCCATAGTTTCGGTACTATCAGCACTGTCTGGTTTTAGCGATGCCCTGATCTTTATGCAAATTCAGTCATTTGGTTTGGTATTTAAACTGTGGGATTTCACAATCATCCAGACTGGACTTGTAAGTTACTCTGGCTTAGTCCACCTCCTTCAACATCCTTTAACTATATACTAGGCGTTTATCCCGATCGGTCTCGCATACGTCTTGGCGTATGTTCTCTTCATCCCTGTTATTCGACGTAATCGACGGCTCAGGCGACAGGAGCCTAGCTGCGAACATGCCCAATATGAATCACGACTTTGGTGGCTGATGTATACTGCCCCCTGTCTTCCTATTGGGTTACTCATATTCGCTTGGTCGAGTGACCCTGCTATTCATTGGATCACGCCGATGCTTGGGTGCGTGTTCATCGGAGTCGCAAACTATACCATTTATATGGCGACGATCGATTACATGGTTGCGGCCTACGGACCTTATTCAGCATCCGCCACTGGCGGTAATGGTTTTGCACGCGACTTCTTGGCCGGAGTTTTAACTTGGTTTGCAAGCCCGTACTATAACGCCTTCGAGGGAAAGTATTCTCTACAGATCGCCAATACCATTCTTGCCTGTGTTAGCTTTATTTTGGTGCTGGCCACCTTCGTCATTTATCAGAAGGGTCCATCGATGCGTAGACGATCGCCTTTCGCCCAGTCACTTGCCAATACCCTTGCAGGAACTAGTCCAGTCAATTCTTCGAACCGCTCTGTCTAATGCAGAGAGAAAGACTTATTTTGAATACAGCAGTATCAGCCCTATACAACACCAAGCCTGATACTTGATGTTTGTGTGGAGAGAATGGAAAAGCTAATCCACCTTTCCCAGTTTCACTTTTGCCTATGTTCAGGTATATACGCTTATAAGCTGACATAGGGCACTCAATATGAAGGCCGCATTATTCTATTGCCTACTCTATAAAAGCCATCTTCTTATCACCCAATGGGACCTTCACCGATCCTACCACTCGTTTCTATATCTTGAACTATGCTTATTGCGAACTTAGGACGGTATCACGTCTATTTATCTATGACCACTCGTCAACCAATCACGTCTCCTCCCTCAACTCAGCTACACTTTCAGCTCTCAACTCCCCTACGTACACCCCCCATGAAGCTAGTACTCTCCTATTCTGGAGCACCCGGCAAGGCCAATTGGGCTTTCTAAGAGCTTCATTAGGCTCCGCCTACATAGACTGCGCGAAGTTGATCTCCCGAAGATTTCTAGCGGATATCTCAGGGGAAATTCGCACTGCCTAAACGCATTAGGCAGTATGTATTAAGCTCTAGCTATCGGGCTTTGGGGGTTTAGGCAACGTGGCTCCTATCTCGCCTATTTTTCAGATCTACAGGTGCACTCTTAAGCTCCTCAGTCCATTCTCAAGATACGCGTGAATAGACGCGCGTCCCTCTCCGTGTCAGGTTTGACCATCAGGGCCCCACGGGCCCACGGCGCACATACAAATAGGGTCGTCGACGGGCGGACATTGATGAGGGCGATCCTTCGAGTTCTGGCAAGCGAGGGGCGCGAATTTATTATTGATAGGCAGGACCTATTCACTGCGCCAGAAATCTCCCGAAGGCCCAGCTGCTGATGTGTATCGGGGTTCGCTACGCTATTAGTTCAGGAGAGCGCGACGCATTAGTTGGCTATATATGGATCACTAGCCAAGCTACACAAGGATTTCATGGATATCTCGGTTTGGAGCGCCGAGGAAAAGTCAGTACAACGGATATGTGGAGTTAGTTGGCGGGCTATGGTCTGGGGAGGAGGTGAGAGGAAGTGATTCATCGGTGCGATCATACATATGCTCAATCTTCTGCTTGTGCTTGAATAAGGGGTCTTGCTTGTTTTCCTTTGCTAATTCAGTCGTTATGTCGCTATCTTGGTCTTTACTATACGCTGGGTTACGGGCTTTTTATGTTTGGCGTGTTGACGCAATAATGTTAAAGTAGTCTTTGCTTTGCATCTGTGTAGCTCCTAGCTGGGGAGCTGGGAAAAAAGGTAGTGTCACGTAACTCCAAATATCGTCCTTCTTGCGTAACAACTCTCGTCTCGCTCTACAAGACCGAGTACATACTCCTCTATGTGAATATTCTGACCCACAAACTACCCAACTACTACTACTGCGAGTACTACTAGCACGACCCTTGTGGCTTGGTGTTTGGTGCTGAAGTTGCAATGTAGAGACCAATCAGATATCCTACTTTTCCGGATGATTACTTGATTCGATCATATGCATAGCAGCAGCTGTACAGCTGAAAGTGCTAACACGGCGTTAGGCATCGTGACAAAAGTAGAACTAATTTTAGAACGGTCAGTTTCGCATCTTCTAACCGGATGCAGATCTAGGTAGTACAGATCTCTTGGCCATGCGCACAGCTCCTATCCGCTGCACTCCGGGTCACCATTCTTGCTGGTTTACCGACTCGTTGGGTCAGTGGATATCGAAAGACGTTGGCATAGTGATGCCAAGTTATTCTAGGCAGCTCGCAGCAGATAGTGCTAGAGGAAGACCATTGCACTCCTAGTCTTGAGGACCTTGATGAGAAAGTTTAGACATTTTTACTTCCGCCGTCTGGCGCCGTCTCTTAAGCTAGCTAAACCATTATAACGCTAATTAATATATATAGACTTGGCTAGGCAGTTTAAGTCTAGATAGCTACGTAGTAGGGTACTGCTTGGGATTTTGAATGGTAGTTGAACATTAATACACGCATCTCCGCTATCCTTTTATGACACTGGCGTACCCAGCCTAAAGCTACGGGGCGGCTAACAGCGCCACCGGCAATCCAATCGGCCGGCAGCATGGGACCCTCAACCATGGACCGATTCGACTCTTTTGGTCTTGGCAGTAGACCAACGTGGATTTGGTCCCGCCGTCTCGGACCCGTCTCTCGTCTGTCAAGCTTTGCCATTGACAACAAGAGAGGGGCAGGTATGAATGCGCAGAGCGTGCGGACACCATCCCCTGCTTCCCCTCGGCTTACGTAGAGCAGGGACGGTTCTATTGAGATCCAGAACGGCCCATGCTTCCACCCACATGGCCGTTAGAGATTGGAGACTGATAATCAGCCACTACTCGCCATACCGTCTTTGGCGTGGTCACCTGATAAGCGCGAGATGTAGTCTTACTAGACCCTCGCTTTTTCAGCCTCGAGAGCTAACTGCAAGCTTCTCCCCTCAGCTCTTTTTAGCGATAGCCTGACTTTCTCGGTGAGATCTTTCTTCTCTCGGGCTCACCAGGGTACGGTGTATCGATCAAGGATGAAGCTAGTATGCTTCTAGCTAGCTGTACAGGGATTCTCTTGTTTCTATTCACGAGATGACTGGCGCACCGACGAAGACACTATCACACAAACATAGCTGCGTGAAAATGTCCGGGTCTCAGCCCTAGATAATCCTCATTCTCCGTCTAGTCCGAGGAATTCCAAGCCTAGGGCAATGTGGCACTAGCGGGGCTCGTAGTCAGGCTTCATTCACATTCTTTCTACAACTGTTGGATCAAGAACTAATCCTGGTTGGAGATGTCGATACGGCCTTCCATTTCCCTTTGTAGCTTCCTGTCGCACAAGTTCGAAATAGAATTGAGACAAACGCACATGGCTTCATCCTTTTCCAGCCAGCTTACCCGGTAAGCCTCGGGTCGTACGATCGAACAAGTATGACCTTAGCTCGAGCGACATCTCCGGAGACTCACCTCAGGTGAGAAGGGTCCGTTTGGGAAGTCATTCGGAGCCCATAAGTAAATAATAATCATAGTAAAAGCGCACAAGTACTTGAGTCCTGCGGTGTCGTGGCACTACCAATACAAGAGACATCGCGTGGTGTCGTAGACTTGCTAACTTAGTGGCCGCCGAGTGAGGTGGTTTGCCTAGGTTATAACCTACCTTGTAACGACATACGTATAGGAAGTCGCTTGGATAACGGTTACCTACTAGTCGTACATGCCCTTGTTATTTCGGAGTATGATCCGAATGTAGATATGTTCGTTGGCCGATGAAAATTGTTAGTGCTGCAGTACCGATTGTTCCCTCTCGTTGTAGACACATCAGACAGCGACTGTAACATTCCTATTTGGACACCCGCTCAGTTCCGCTCTCCAGTAGAGCGTAGCTAGACGCTCGCAGCTTCGATTCGAGTTGCGTGCCGGTCATCATAGTATTCAAAGGGATATTACTCGACCCAAGCTGAGCACTAGCCCTCCGTGTACCATGGTTTGGATGAGGCTATACGTAGTACCGCTATAAAGTCCATCCGCCGAACATACCACTATCCCACAGCTCAAGCCCGCTTAGTTCTCGCGTCCCATTCTCACGGAGACTCCGACTATCTACGTGTCTAGCGTTGCTTTGGACTGCTGGACAGGGATATACCACGCCCCAATGATGCTCAAGTGCTTGAGGAACCACGCCGACCTGCTATCATCTCGGTTGACGGTCCATATGTCACTGCTAGCAATGTCACTACTCTACTGCCTCTCGCCATACGGGAAGGCTAAAGCCATCTCAGTCTCCATAGCTGAACGTCCGGTTCCTCAATAGTTTAGATTTTCAGCAGTTTTGTTATGCTCTTAATGACCGTATGGCTCCATATCAACATACGCCGACAGCTACTACTGGCCGCCTCGAGAAGTTTCTTCACTGGCTTGATCGTGATATGGCTATGTCTCAAACACTCCTAGACTTTTACGCATAGACATGTTCTCAGCCTCCAGACACGTGTGTGTCTAAGACTTCGTATCGAAGGCCGAGCTAGACTCGCTTGCGCTTGGCATGCCCGACAAGTATAACTCATCGAGAATCATACCACCGTTTATATCGTCTCAGACTGTGTATATAATGAGTGAACATCCCCTTTGTGATTCTACCACTTGTATCTCCATCCTCATCACCTTCTCAGATATTCAGTGATATCTACTACATCTTTTCCTCATTATCCTCTTAGATATCTACTAATATCCTAACTCTTTATTACTCTATCTTCCAAAATGAAGTCCAACACCCTAATCTTCCAGACTTTGGTGTCTCTCGCCGGCGCTTCACCACTTCAGCCTCGCCAGCTGCTTGACTTTGCTCTCCTTGACTCAGCCCCACAGCCGTCAGTTCACTCCATGGCTATCGATGAGCAGCCGCATACCGTATCATACGACTTACCGGCAGCAACCCAGGCTGCCACCGCTACCCCCCTTCCTGTACAAGCCGCGACCAAGCGCAGCATCGATGCCAGAGATGATTCTTGCAGCCCTCTTCCGAGCGGCGCCGGGGCTACCCCGGTCCCTGACACGGCCTCAGCATTCCTTGCCTATGCTGATTTCGCGACTGCGGCTAATGGTGCCTCTACACCAGGCGGCTACTACCAGACGTTCCAAAACCTGCAAGGCTCCAACAGCGCTTACGGTTACTCCGGCTACAGTACCCTCGACTCTTACGACACTGCTGAGTGTGCTCGTCGGTGTGACGGTATTGACAGCTGCCTCGGTTTCAACATTTACTTTGAGAGAGATCCGCAGCTCGTTCCGGGCCCTGAATGCCCAGACCCTGCCTCGACCACTGTGATCAAATGTGTTTACTGGGGTGGCTACATTTCGGCTGACAACGCCAACAACATGGGCCAGTGGAGAGAAGAATTCCAAGTCGTCATCACGGGCTCCAACGGCTACATGAAGGATGATGTAGCCCCCATCTCCGGTTACACTGGTGTTGCCCTTGGCAATGCCGCAATCAACGCGCCTCTCAACTGCCTCGGCCAAGATACCTACATGGGCTCCAAGATCTTCACCACCAGCTACTATGACGTCGGTCTATGCGCTGCTGCTTGCCGGTCGCAGAACGAGTACAACACCGCTCATCCACCCGCCACCGGCGAGCCCAAGATCTGCAAGTTCTTCGTGACCTTCCTGTCGGAGAGGAACGGCAGCCCCGAGGGCCAGATCTGCTCCATGTACACGCAGCCCTGGGACTCCAGCTACGCGACTAACGACGTGAGTTTTGCCCTCTCCCTATATCTCCGGCTACGAGTTACTGACATTTCCTAGGGACAATGGCGTGGCAGTGACCACTACACCAACGACTACGTCTTCGCATACACTGACAGCACTTGGGTAGACGACATCACTTGCCCCACCACCGCTGATAAATAGATGGGATGAAAGGGATGAGAATTGAAAGGAATACACGAAATAGATTTGCAGCGTAGCAAACGTGGGGCGCCGGGAGGTTGGGAGGAAAATTGACTTGTTTTGTTTTAGACTATATGCCTACATGATCAGCATCGTTTTCTGGGCGCCACTCATTTATCAGGATACCTCATTTGAAGCCAGAAGTTTCATATTCATATTATATAAATCATAGAGCAATGGATTTATGTCTTCCCTTATTCCGCCCCCAGGCTTTTACTCATCCCTTCCAGCACAAAGTCTCGTGCTCATTCAAATCAAGCTCTAACGCTTTCACATGCTCACGATTGACTACCTAATCCAATGGCCGGTTTCGGCTTAGGGTGGGTTAGGTGATTCGATGTGTATGTAGCCTCCGCCTTATTCCCATGGACCGGGCGCAGGAGATAATTATTGCTAAACTGAGTATATTCTCCAAGCCGTTAGTCTAGCACTTCTTGATATGGCGTTAACTGAAGATAAGAGCCCCCCAGCGACTCTGAGAACGCGCTCCAATTTGTTAGAAATAAACGTCGACGAGATAAGAGAACTAAATTAACCTTGCTTCTATTCACAAGTTAGGCGTTATCGGCACAGATTCTGTGAGTACTCTTTTCATTATCGGGTCTGTATCCTCTAGAGTTTTGGAGTCGTTCAACTAGCCGTGCGGTGTTCTGTACCGTCTCTATCGGCAGTCTTCAAAACGGTCTCTATATATGCGAAGGAAAGAATGCTAATCAGCCAAAGGAGGAACGAAATTAGGCGTAATATTCACTAGAAAGAGGCTTAGAGTTTCAGAAGCCCAGATATGTATGACTAATATGACGGTGGATGACACGAACAAAAGCTACCGAGGTCTACTATGACGGGTCTCGGACGGCTGTTAGCGCGTAAGATCGGTTAATCCATGCCGACTCTGCCAGTCCAATAAATAGACCGGGTACTCGTGAATCGTCCTCCTGTTCATCAATCAAATGCTTCAGCAACTCTATCATACAATATCAGCCAAGCCTTATAGTGATTAATACTAATTAGAATGCCTCCGCCGAATCCGGATTGGGTTAAAGCCCTGAAGCCTTCAGGTCCCCAAGGATCAGAGCTTCTGCAGAAAGAGAGAGACCAATCGCCTCTCAATGTCGACCAGCTTGCTACGTTTCTGTTCACAAATGAGGTTCTAGAAAGGAACGCGAAGATTCTAGAGATCCTTCAGTCACACGATGTCTTTGATAAATCTCAAAATTACTTTCGGGGTAGGAGAGAAAGACTGGAAGCCGCTTTGGCCGGAGCGAAAGCGCTGAGGCAACTTAGTATCAAACATGAATGGAGCCAGGAAGAGTATAATGCCGCGAATGATTTAATCAGCGAGCCGACACCTTATGGTCTACATGCTTCTATGTTCCTAAAGACACTAGAGGAACAAGGTACACCTGAACAGCACAAGTTGTTCCTGGAGCGAGCAAGGCGCTATGAAATCATAGGCTGTTATGCGCAGACTGAGCTTGGCCACGGCTCCAATGTCCGAGGTCTAGAGACAACCGCAACTTGGAACCCTGCAGACAAGACCTTTACGCTACACTCTCCGCATCTGACAGCCTCTAAATGGTGGATTGGTTCACTGGGTCTGGCTGCTAACCATGCAGTAGTGGTGGCCCAGCTTATGTTAAATGGGAAGTCCTATGGTCCTCATCCTTTTGTTGTCCAAATCCGAGATCTCAAGACTCACGAACCTCTTCCGAATGTCCACGTTGGCGACATCGGCCCAAAGTTTGGTTACAACACCATGGACAATGGCTTCCTGCTTTTTAACGACGTCAAAGTCCCCCATGTCAACATGCTGAGCCGATTCTCAGCAGTAGACCCTAAGACTGGGACGTATGTCCGGCCTGCGAACCCAGCTCTTATCTATGGTACACTGACCTATATCCGATCCATGATTGTTCTCCAATCTGGATCCACGCTTGCCCGAGGAGTGACCATTGCAACTCGTTACTGTGCTGTTCGGCGCCAGTTCCAGGACCGTGACACACCCGAGGGTACTCTTGGAGAAAACCAGGTGCTTGACTATACGATGGTACAGTACCGTATACTGCCGTTACTAGCAGCTTCCTATGCTCTGCATTTCACAGGCCGGATCATGGTCAATCTCTACAATGCGAACCAGAAACGCATGAGCCAGGGTGCTCGTCCTGGTAGCGAAACGAAGCGAAGCCCCGGTCCGGAGGAGCTCAACTCTAACAGTGACCTCTTAGCAGATCTTCATGCCGTTTCATGTGCTCTCAAAGCTTTCGCCTCCACCACAGCTGCAGAAGGACTGGAAGTATGCCGTCGTGCCTGTGGCGGACACGGGTACTCCGCATTCTCCGGGATAGGTAGCTGGTATGCTGATTACTTGCCCACTGTCACATGGGAGGGCGACAACTACATGCTCACACAGCAAGTTGCTCGTTACCTGCTCAAGTCGGCTCGCGCCGTCCTCGCAGGCAAGACCGCAGGTGCCAACGGCATCACCCGCGTCTTCCAACATTTCATCCAGAGACGAGACCTCGGCGCAGCCTTCGACGTCCTCGACAACGATCAGGATCTTGTCGACGCATTCGGCTGGCGAGTTGCCTTCTTGACCTTTGAGGCTCTCAAACACAGAGACGAAGACGGCCAGTCTTGGAACAGCCTCCTCGTTGACTTCTGGCGCCTCTCAACTGCCTACGCTCAATACCTAGCGGTGAAGAACTTTTACGAGGCGCTCCAGGACAAAGACACTACGACTTCGCTTGACTCGACCACAGTAGCGCTACTCCACAAGCTGTTCCAACTATTTGCATTCTACCATTTGACAAATAACGCCTCCGAGTTCTTCGCCAGTGCCGCCATAACAGTACGTCAGATCCAGCTAGCGCGCACGAAGCAGACGCTCTCTCTCCTCAAGGACATCCGACCCCATGCGGTGAGGCTAGTGGACGCATGGAAATTCCCCGACTGGCAGCTAGACAGCGCGCTGGGGCGTTACGATGGCAAGGTCTACGAAGATATGTTTCACAGGGCTTCCGAGGTGAACCCGCTGAACGATGAGGTCATCGATCCTTACCCGAATTCCCCTGTGTTGTTTCGGAAAGACAAGAGAACCTCAAAGCTATAAAATCCGCGTTACAACCCATCCCGCCCCGACCGATATGTTTGAGGAAGCACCCAATGCATATCATGAAACAGCTTTGTCTGGCCTATGGCCAACATGGATACGGAATATGGCGTTATGGAATACAGAGATTCGGGGTCGATAAAGGATGTGACAAGATAATCGAGCAATTTTCGATCAAAAGAGTTTCTTAGGATCTCATGCTCATATTGACATCCCTGTAACTAATCTAAATGGTACCGCTTACCTCTCGTCTTTTCTGGAAGACGCACAAGGGGCTGGAGGGTTGGTCATCTCATCTCAAGAAGACATCGAGCAAATAAAGGCAGCACACGGACTTTCTCGCACAACTACGAAGTCGTCTTTTGCGAAATGCGCAACTAGGGATGCACGTTTCAAAGGATCTAGAATAGACAAATAGAGTAGACTAGACTAATAGAATTATATTTTTAGAGCAGAAATTGATCGTATTTATAACCCAAGAAGATATACGACAAGAACGACACTTTTGATTCAATGTTCTTACGGAGCTCGGGATGAGCCCGACGCTTATCCCCTATGCCGAGGCAGAAATCCGGCTAGCTGCATATCCACCTCCTAATACTGGGGTATCTCTCCGGGTCATCTGTAGTATAACAAGGATCTAAGCTGGGGTCTCTACTTAGTAGTCAGGTCTCAGCCACTGTCAATACGAATTTAGAGTTTTATATTAGCAATCATTCTCCCCGGGCTGTATTGATGAAGGTGACAGACGATTTCCAATCTCAATAAGAACTTCATTGACGTTCCTCTCTTTCTTTCGTTAGTCCATCTAAGTGGATATTGAAAAAAGTGTACAATAATCTGAACTCAATGTTACCTGTGTATTGCTGTATTTTCTTTATTTCTTTCCCCACTCTTGATCGCATTGGAACCCGAATACAAGTTTATATAAGCAGAAATCAAGCAGTCAACTCCTATGTTAAATCACACTTTTCTTCTCAACATGCCAAGCCGGCGTTGCCCCTTATCTAGTCACATTTTCTGTGGCTTAGGTATAGGACTTTACGTCATCTTATAATGGCCTAGACTCGCTATTCAAAAGCACTACATTGGCTAAGCCCCCTTTTGTAGAATTACTCGTTCTAGAAGTACAACTTTCAACTTGTACGTACACTTAAGTACAAATAAAAACACGCCTATACATTAAAATCGTAATAATCATTAGCATTGATAGCGTAATGTCTTCTATAAAGGCTCTGCGAGTTCTGTAGACCTCGATACCTGCAGAGAAACCACTATCAGAGTCAGTAAACCTGCGTTGGATACTTGGCGTACACCCAATTATAAACCCGGACGTGCTTGCCTGATCGCTTCTGAGCCATACCTGTTTTGCGCTGGCCTTGGCTAATATAGCGGTTTTTAATGGCCAATATAGGTGGGCTAGTCATCTTAAAACCAAAGCGCTTGCATGGTATCTATTCATATACCCCACAGAGCAGGCAACACTTTAGTAGTATTTTTGGTTAACCCTTTTGTTAACCCCATTTAAGTTGGGCGCATAGTTCTCAGATGATATAAGGAACTAAACTCACTGTAGATCGACATTCTGCTGTTGTTGGTCGGGACTTGCGCCAACATTATTATACACATTAATGACATTCTTAATTACCTACTGAGTGCGGGCGACATTCATAATGGCTAGTGCGCCGATGTCGAATTGGCCTGGCTCTAGGGCTGTACGGTCTTGTACTGAGTGTAAGCAGTCTAAAGTGTGTTTGGTTTATTCCGATTTACGGTGACTGGATGTGATGCTGAGAGATCGTGATAGTTGCGGTGCGATTCTCGGGACCGGTTTCCAAACCCCTGCAGCCGATGCCACTCGAGAAATTTACAATGTATCGTTGATCCATCTTTCCGAAGGACACCGACAAGAAAGTATGATATTGAGCATTACATCCCCTCCCCATTGTAAGCGCTGACTAACTTAGGCGATTTCGCGGTCTAAAGGCGAATAGAAGCTATGTCTAAAGAGCTGAACGAACTCCGAAGTCAGAGCCTCAGACCTGGAGCCACGTGCATCGACAACTCTAGCTTCTCACCCAATATCGCAAGGTCCGCCTCGCCAGCTACTCAAGCAGATGATTTCAGCCTATCTATTGAAATTGTGAAAATTGGCAGTGTTATTGTTAGCGCCGGGACTGCAGTTGAAGCATTTAAGATGTAGGTGGCCTAATTCTCACGTGGCCGAGACTCCATGTTCTCATAGTTTACATACGTTCGAAGCGAATCCATTGACGCAGGATTTTAGATTTGCAAGCCTCTTTCACCCTATACTTCCTATACTCGTACCGATTAACATCAACGCTATCTACCATTCATCACCGCTCCTTTTCTGGACCATTATAGCTATCGTTGCTTCACACACCACGGTTCCCTCGTCTGAGGGACTTTACGATCAGATAGCAGGGCCATTCCAAGACATGGTGAGGATTGAAGCCTTACAAGCGCCGCTGTCTCTGCAAAGTATTTTGGCCTTGTTACTACTATGCATGTGGCCAATGCCGGTGGAAATCCAGGTTAGTACTTCCAATAATCCTCACCTGGACTTTGAACATGTTTGGCCATTCCCACGTGTGATTCGCGCCTCAAAGTTGTTAGCTAATACGCTACTACCACACAGACCAAAGATCCAAGCTGGATATACTCTGGCATTGCTACGAACTCGGCTTTGTTTTTAGGCCTACACCGAACTGGTTCTCAACCGCCCCCTTCCGGCAACAATGGCTTGTCGGGAAACCCCCTTGAGAGGGTGATGGCCTGGCTTGGATGCTTCTATGTGAATAGCTGGTATGCACTAGATCTGAAACCCTATGATGTCAAATGAATCCTGACACACGACTTCTAGCTTGAGCATGCACTTTGGCCTACGCGTGATGTTCGACAGTTCTGCAGAATTAGCAAAAATCACTGCGTACCTAGAAGAGTGGCCTATTTCGCGCGAGTTTGCGAGCGAGATCAAACTGCAAGCTATTATCGCTGACTTCAAGAATGTTCTCTCACATACTGCTAATGATGGTACCGTCGATTCGTCCATCCTGCATCTCCTCGATCGGGAACTTGACACCCTGAGATCCTCGTATCCTGACCAGTGGCCACGTATGCTAGAGTACAACACTTTGGTTTCTAAATTACACATGTATGGGCTAGTGATCGTCAGAGATGACCTGGGTAATACGGCCCGGGACATTCTTCTCAAGCTGGCTTTTTCGACATGTCTTCGTATCATTCATCTCGCCAATATGCGACAAAATGGGGGTTTACCCGAGAGCCACGGCTTATCAGCCTCGCAACAACGAAGTGCGCTTCCTAAGGCGTACTTTCAGGGGCTTTGTTTCACGACTATATTTCTGATCAGATATTTCAGTCTCAACACCCGAGCGTCACCAGAAGAACAACAGCTAGCAGCGAGTAATGTGGTCATATCCCACACCATTTTCAAATCGTTTCCTAGTCCTACGGATGAGTTTGTTCGAGTGGCGAGGATCATCGAGGACCTATGTCAACTTGGCCCGATGACCATAGATTCACGAAGTGTCCCTGGGGATAAAGCAGGGGTGTGGATTCTCATAAGAGCATTGAAATTGGCCTCCAGGAAACGTGGCAATAATGCCACGTCCAACATTGAGCCAATCACTACGGCATCCGCGCCGTCAACTTCATTAAATTCCTGTTTTTCAGCCGCGAATCAGGCTCTGGATCCATGGGCCATGGATATGATGCTCTCAGACCAGTATTGGAGCGACCCCAATTGGGATCCGTTCGTGGAAGCACAGTTCCCATCGGGGCAAAACGGTTGATTACTTGGCAACTCGCGCACGATCCTTTTACAACTAGGCGAAAAACTCCATCCCCTCATAGTTGAATCTGAATCAACTATTCCTACCTTCTCATCCCATTATCTACGCCCGGACAAATTATGTCTAGAGCGGCTTCATCTTCAATAGAACATAACATTCTCACGAATAGATATTCTTCCCCTTAAACAGTAAGCCATGATGATGACCTCAGGGCACACGCGGGTTCAGGGTCTGTACAGATGGCAGTTATATTAGACAGTGCAAACCCTCTTCGTCAGCTCGATAATTCCGTCCTCCCGAAGCCACTCATGTATCTAGTCTTCGGCGATATTAGCCCCGAAGCTTTCGCTATATCAGCGAATATGGCGGCAGTTTAGACTTCTTCACACCGGCGAACTTAGTGTTGGGTGGGTCAGTTAGCAATTTCTGTAGTGGCTCCAATACAACTAGGAAGCAGAAGATTGAAGGTAGAAAGTTTGCACGAAGCAGGCTGAAGGGAGAGCACGCAGGATCAGGGAGGACAAAGACGATTCTCTAGCCATCATGATAGCAGGATCGAAAAGAAATGGGTACCGAAGATCCTCTCATACCCGGGATATTAGAAATTTATACCTACAGTAAGAGAACTCACTAAGACACGCATAGTAGATCTGGGAGATGGAATTCATTAAATTCTAATCATAAATCTATGGGCTAACCAACCTTTTTGTACATAGGATACAAAACATCTATACCAGTATTCAGATTCTCAAGGGGAGAGAGCTTTGCACTTACCACAACGAACGTGAAGGCACTTGCACTCCATCTCAGTCGCAAATGTTCGAGCGAGAGACCCGCAAGCGTGGCAAATCCACTGAAGCATAGGGCCTTTTGGTACACAAGAACCCAAGCATTGTCTACAAAAAGACTCACTCAAAGTAGACTCACTGCAATGATGCTTGGGACATTTGCAAGGAACCCACACTAATACTGTGTCGTCACGAAGAGCATTACAGTCAGTACAATGCCATCTGAGCTGCTTCTTCTGGCTGCTACACTTGTTACACCGATACGGTTTCGTAAGGCAAGTAGATCCACAAGAGTCTGATAAATCAGCAGCCTCATCCTTCTTCACCCTCCTGTTGCAGGGAGTTTCTGGCTTTCCAAATCGTAATAAGTTCGCTGCTTTTGCTTTACCGCATAGCTCCCATCGCGATTTCCCGTGCCCGCACGGGTATCGAGAGGTGTATTCAATACACATGATGGATTGAGTTTGGAATGCAAACTAAAAATGCTCGAGATGCTTTTAGGCTAAGGAGGCAGGTGTTAATAGTAATCTTGCATATATTTTGACAAGTTTTGAAGCAGCAGTATTAAGCAGTCGATATCTAAGATCTATTATATATCTGTCTGGTCCCTTATCAAGAAGCACAACAATAGGGTGAGTTAGTAAGTTCCTCAACAAGCAGGCAAAATACAACATATTATTAGGTACAGACTCTTTGATTCAAAAGCGCAAGACAAAGACTCTTAAACAATGTTGACGCTAGCTGGCCTCTAGACAAAGAAAACGTAATAATCAGACGATTGTGATATGAAACGGCCCAAGGCCCTCGTAGTAATGTAACACTGCAAATCTAGCTTTCCAACTTCTTGATGCTGTTCAAACAGTCCGTAATGCTGTCTTTCAATGTTGCCCAGCCATATCCTTTGAGAGCGTGCACCAAACTCTCAGCCCTCCTATTGGGCACTTCCGTCTGGTCCCATCCGTCGTCCTTGACCGCGGGTATCTTCTTCTCTGGTTCGAGCTCCTGCAGTATTTGTGCGACCTTAAAGAAGTTGAACTTGTTCCCAAATGCAAAGAGGCGTTCGCCATTCACACCCGGTGTGGTAAGAGCTGCCACGTACAGCAACGCGAGATCCTGTGTGTCGACAAATCTCTGAGCGCGCACGCTAGCTACGATATCCAAATGAACTCCATCTCGAAGCCAATTGACCATGCCACACGTGCTCTGTATACCTTGGTTCTCCGGATTTAGGATCGTGCCAAGGACAGTTTCAGGGAGGATCGTGTTGAATGTATATGACGGCTTCTCTGCGCGAATCCAGTCCCAGATTCGCTGTTCGAGGAGCGCCTTAAAGGCCATGTACCCCAGAATACCTTTTCCCTCCCTTGTATTATCATTACGCATGATGCGGACCGCATCGTCGTTGTATGACCACTCATGCAGTATTGTCTTCTTGCTCGGGTCAGGGGTCCACGCAGCCCATGCAGAGCTGGTGAAGACGACAGATTTGACGCTTGGTTCGTCTTTGGCAGCCTTCAATAGCCCAGAGACCCATGGCAACTCCAGGTCCAAGGCAGCATCAACATCGACAAGATCCAAACCCGCCTTTCCCCCGATGCCGGCAACGCCAGCGACGCCCTGGACTGCCTTATCCCACGCTCCAGGTGCGCAAAAGTTTGGCACCTCTATGAGCTCGAAACGATCTGGACCATATCGATCGGCGAAGAGAGGCTCCATCCAAGAACACCGAGAAATACTACGTACAGTCCCGCGTACCCGGTATCCCGCATCGAGAAACTTGTCGGTAACCCAAGATGCGACGAGTCCATTAGCGCCAGTGACTAGAATAATGGAACCCAGCGGGATCGTCGGGCTAGTAAGCGATAGTTTTGCCATTTTGCCGTTTCAATGAGTATCAAATTGACGATGTTTGTAAATTATAAGTCTCGTGAATCCTTCGAGGACGTTGTGCTGAATGAGGGTAGAAGCACCGGACTAGGATGGGTAACAATCCTTAAATACGATCGTGCTCCTCTCCCTACACCCATACTGAACACTCGTTTCTTGTTTCAAAGTAACATAAAATTGTTAATTGCACGCTGTTCTCCTGCGCTGATTAATCCGTCGATAATTATTGGCAGTCGGCCACCATGGCCGGTGTAATTCGGACAAGCGAGAATTAATGATCGTGGTCAGTCACCCAATCACACCACTTAACACTTCCTATAATTCACGATCAAGCCGGATATCGAATTTTGATTGTGCAATCTGTATCACTCAAGAACGAACTTGTTGGTAAGCAGGTGATCGCGAATGGTATACAAGTGAGACAAGTCAAGCCACCACATTTGAATATCTTCTATCCTCGCGTTCTGGTCAAGGACCGAGTAATGCACGTCCGTGAATCCTATTTTCTACCACGCAATGAGCAATCAGCTTGAGCTTAATAAACTTCAGACTTCGCCTTTCCAGAGCATAGAAAGATGTACACATCTTACACAGAGAGAAACCACTTCAGAAAGGACAGAGAGGCAGCTAACCTAGCAACGTTGCTACGGGTGTCTCACTCCGCTGCTTTGCATACTCCGAGAGCGCGAGCGAGCCCTTATGTCCGACTGATTCCACATAGCGCTTAATAAGCCCCGCAGGCGGATTTAAAGAACGTTCGGAGACCGCGCGGCCAACTCAAGTAATTAAATAATGCAGTAAACTAGATGTCTAGAGACTAGCGGATAGGGTCGCCCTCGGATTTAATATCGCGGCCGGCCTATGTTACCAACAAGCCTCGTACCAAATGAGGAGAGTACTACGGACCTAACTGAAACATTGGGACAGTATAGCCAATGACATCACTTATCTTGTTTACTCCCTGCGATTTCCTGCGAGATCATGGCGTCCGGTACCGCGTTTACGGTACCTACTCTCGAACGCCAGGGCATATAAAGTCGTCATCCCCTCGCTTTCTTCGAGCTCCTCCTAAACGTGCTTCAAATTTTTGGCCCAGATTATAGTCGATCGCCCTTTTACATACAGCAGCCTAATCACGACTTCGCCATGGCGACCGATAAGAAGATTCTCCTGATTACCGGTGGTCAGTGTCATGCATTCATCCGATCATCGGCTTAGATTGACCATCAATGCAGGGAACACTGGTCTTGGCCTGGAGGCTATTAGGGCTCTCAGTCAGAGTCAGATCGCCTACGAGATCATAATAGGATGCCGTACGGTCTCGAAGGGTGAAAGCGCTAGTGAGTGACATCCAAGACCCTTCCCCTTCCTTTCTATCATCTCTGGAAACTGTGGCTCCGTTGCCATGGCAAGAGATGTACTAGGGTGGGAATCGAGCTTCTTGTCGATATCCTGAGCATATCGCCCGAAAGATAAGCCCTAATTAAAATGTTCCAGTCACGGAGTTAAAGAAGCAATTCCCACAGACCACCTCAACGTACAGCACAGTACAAGTCGACCTAGAATCCGACGAGTCGCTCGAGAAGGCCGTGTCGGAAATCGGTTCGAAGTACGGGCGTCTAGACGTGTTGATCAACAACGGTGGCGCAAGCTTCGACTATGAAATACTGGAAGGGCAGATGTCAATACGGGAGGGCTTCAATGCCTCCTGGAACGTCAACGTCACCGGCACTCACATCCTGACGACGCTAGCTGTGCCGCTGTTGCTTAAGTCATCCGACCCACGCCTGATCTTCATAGCCAGCGGCACTGCAACACTCACCGAGACCGAGCGGAGCGACACCCCTGCGCTATCACGAATCAACGCGTCCCCGCCCGCTGGCTGGCCGAAGCAAACTGTTGGCATGGTGACCACCGCATATCGCAGTTCCAAAACCGGCCTCAACATGCTCATGAGAGAGTGGCGCAAAATCCTCCTGAACGATGGCGTGAAAGTCTGGGCTGTCTCTCCTGGGTTCTTGGCTACCGGGCTAGGAGGACTCGGAGAGGAGAAATTGAAGCAGGTGAGCACCAAAGTACGAGGAACGTATCCGTTCGAATGCTAACACGATTGTAGATGGGCGCTCTCGACCCCGCCATCGGTGGACATTTCCTCAAAGATGTCGTTGAGGGCAAGCGAGATCATGACGAGGGGAAGGTCATCAGGAAGGACATGATCCAACCTTGGTAAAAGAAAGAAAAAATAAATAAATTAGAGGGCCCAGCTATGGTGTATCGCGCATCTTCTAGAGGTGAATAAAATACTAGTCTCTCATATGAACTATATTGTATTCAGTAAGATTGAGTGAGCGGAGACGCTCTCCAAGCGTAAGGATTGTAGGCTGTGTTATATATTGTAAACTACATCTAGGCAGCCATTATCTTCCCCCGCGGTAAGGGCTAATACAGGAAGTGGTTCTGTTCGGCTCCTACTTTAGCCAACTATTAGTTCACCTATCTACTTATACGGTTCTTACAGGGTAGCACCTCACAAACAAGGGATGACAACTGTATATCTATTCCAACGCGAAGCAGCATTGCAGTCCGAAGAACCTAATGAAGAGGCGAGTAACGATGCCGCTTTTTATAATTGAACAACTTCGTTCTCCAGGCTGCACTATAAATAATCTGATATCCGCCAGACACCATCGAGCAGACTGAGTAAAGTTATATAGATCGAGAATTGCCAATTCACGCTCATTTTCTCTCTTCTCGCCTGGTTTTGGATGGAACCAAAAGATTCGGGCGAACCCTCTCCTCCCAATATAATACGACACATCAAATGAATTTTAGAAGAGGGCTTTTGCTATCGGAACCTTGGCATGTAGCGAGCAAATCCATGAGTCACAAAGGCCATAGTCTGCTGGGAAACTGCCTGGGCTCGGCGGCCGAGCAATTTGTCCAGATATCTATGGATCCAAGCTGATAGTAGCTAGGCCTTCTACGACGGTAATTTAACAGAATGGCGATTGCCCTTTTGCACAGGTGAGACAGCGTGCAACTTGGTAATTTCGCTTTTCACTCAGGAAGATAGTGATCATTTCTTTAGGACGGACAGCGAGTTAAAATAGCATTGCGCTGTTCGGCTCAGGTACCACTGTTGATTTGGAGGCTGCGCAGCCAATATGTCACTGAGACAATGAAAATTTTCAGCCTAATCCGCCAGTCCTTAGCCCGTCAGATATGCGCGGCAGGTCGGGCGTAACCAACCGAAATGGCTGAAACTGTGCAAGGTAGGCTATAATTGAACAGGCCGTGGCTTTGGTATTACTCACATGACGCGTGTCCTATTCCCGAAAGCCTCTGCGCAGCAGCCGCAAAGCTGGGGCCGTAGATCACAGCAAGACGTTTCAAGTACACTATTTGATGACAGCAGCATAGTGATATTCTTATGTCACACAGCGTATGCAAAAATGGACCTTTAAGGCTCGCCGTGTTACCAACTACACGGTGTAAAGGCTTTCAACTTCCACTTCTGTCTTCCTAGTATACTTCTTTGCTACGGCAGTACTGCTACGGTAGATTTTGGGGTGTTCATTAAAATCATACCTGTCTAGTATGTGTACAAGGTTTTTGCATAGTGAGAATGGGATGACTGAAATGTCGCAAGACAATTTGCCTATTATAGACATATCACAAGCTACGTTTGTTTCGGGATAATTTTTAGCCCATTGGTATTGTGAGGCTTCGTTTTCTCGGTCTGGTCTTCACCAACGATTACCTCTCTATTAGTGTCGTCACTAGAGTTTACAAAGTTGCCGATCTTCTGGCATTCGTACGGTCAAGTCCAACGAAGTGGACTTTCATGAGTTTGTTCTCTAGCGCGGCCGAGCCAACGATACGGAGAGAGGACGTCCGAGATTGTTATTGGACTTTTGGTGATTTGTATCTTTGGTGGAACCGCAGATAGCACCTAGCACCGCGATATTCCTTAAATAAGCCTTAAAAGGAAGATGGAAGAAGAAGAGTCGGCACTCTGCAGCAACCGTTGATCCCTTGAATTAAACTCCATAGATGATCATCAGGGTGTGTTGTCCTAAAGAGGAATTGATCACTCTAAATGTTGCAATTGTCAAAGACGGTGTTGCAATATTATTCGACTTCCATTCTGGACTAAGAGGCGTCCCACATTCTAAACAATGATTTCCATTTAATTTTCGCATATAGCTACCTAATTATTCCTCCTGTAATGATAGATGGAAATAGGCGTTCTGCGCTGATGACTGTTAATTAGAACAAAAGAATTATTTAGGACCTGTGTGGGCCGGGGTAGGATAGCATGATGATGACGAGGAGCAGTAAATGAAAGTTAAAACTCAACCGGGGACTGGGATCGAGGCGGCCGATCGAACGCCGCTGGGGGCAGTTGAGAATGAGGGATTACGCGGCTTGGCTCAATTGCCTCCCCCAAAACTCGGTCGACGAACAGAGCTAGGACTTATGTGGTGCTACACTGCCCGAATTGGCATTGAGCATACGTAGTGTTATGTCACTCCCTAACTTCGAGATACAAAGTCTTCTGTTGCGCAGTAATTCCATGCGAGAAATGCCTGACTACATATGCACTTAGAATATTCACACCGCCGCTTATCTAGCCTACAGTAGGTAATTTATGTAGGCTAACTATCCTTAAACGAAACCGAGCGTGCGTGGTATTGAATATTACTTTACCTTGTAAAACTATTTATTGAGTCTCTACGTGCACTTTATTTTTCTTTATGCTCAAGATGTTGATAATTTTATAATGCCTATAAACTTCTACTGTTAATTGCGTAGTCATGATATATACATAGTAGGTTAAGATTTTATCTCAATGAGTAGCTGATAATTTTAAGCACTGTAGAATAGACTTCTTACACTAAACGAGATCTGGAAAGTGACCCTAGCAGCGATACCAGACTCAGTGGAGCGTTGACGGCTTTAAAAACTATTACTGCCGCGTCACTGTAGTGCAGGTACAGTACTTCCTAGCAACAATCTTAGTAGAAGTACGTAGTAGTAGGCGTGCTTTGTACGCAGATAAATCGTGTGGTAGCGGCGCCAATAGGATTTCAACCCTACCAGGTCTTCCTATCCGTGAGCTAAAACTCCACAGCTAACGGGAATGCCAAGCCCTCGGGTCCCATTAGCAAGTGGCCAGGAACACACTGCATGTTGCGAATAGAATTACGAATGGCGACTTATTCTGCATTAGCTCCAGCATGGTTCATCGGTCCACATGTAGACATGATCCAGGCCTATACCCGTTTCGATAGGGGAAGGCTAGTAGTGTAAAGGAGGTTTGCGTGCGGCTTAAGCAAATGACTTGTTTGCAGCATGCACGAGTCTTCTCGTGGCATGTTCCAACAGCCAGCTCCATCCTGACAGGTTTGGCCTTGACTGACGCAGAGCGGCTTCCAGGAAGATCTGAAACGACTCCACAACTGGTTCTTTACTACGTAAGTCCTTCTTGATGGGCGATGGATAGATAGACCGTAGCATAAACTGTGCTGAGACACAGTTTGATCCTTGGGCACACGAAAGATGTAGCGCAACAAGTAGTGTACACTAATGATTTTCGTTTCCCGAACATGAAATGGACGGGGCTATTGACTGGGAGTATGTTGGTGTTCTGTAGCCATTTTCTATACCTGTGCTACATGTATAGTGTCCCTCCCTCCGAGCTCGTCTACATTTCTCGCTCCTTTCCTCCCCTATACATATTCGTTGATCTTCATATCAGCTGTCGCTCGTTAACATATATACCCATATAAAGCCCCCCTTCGAATATTTATTCTTGAGATACTCCCTATACATAGTTGTTCTTCTAAATACGTTTCTTCTTTCCGCCCTCTACCCTCCTTAGCATCACCTATCATTGTATTTCTTAGCCCAGCATGTCGTACGCCGATAGATACACCAAGAAGCCCGTGACGGACTTCTTTACCAATGACACGGACATCGACCGCCGGCAATGCACCCGAACAGTGCCAATGAGGGCTCTGCTTTTGGCTCCTGGACGTACAGGAACTGCTTGTACGTAAATTGTTCCCAGCACCTTTGATCGTGCTATTATACATCCAGTTACGTTCTTATACTAATGCTCTTTGCGTTCCCATATAGCTATGCGAGCTGCGATGAAGCAACTGGGGTTCGTTGACACCTACCATATGATGAACTGTTCCATAGAGAATCCTCCAGATGCGCTGCTTTGGATGGACGCGCTGCGAGCCAAGTATGATGGTGTCGGTGAATTTACTCGAAAGGATTGGGACAAGCTGCTGGGCGGGTCCCAAGCCGTCTGCGATTGGCCCGCATGTGCCTTTGCCAAGGAGCTCATTGAGGCATATCCAGAAGCCAAGGTCGTCATGACTACGCGGGAGGTCAACTCATGGCATGCTTCGACAATGAAAACAGTCTACTGGCGTGTCACCGATCCTGAGCTGAGGTGGCTCTCGAGCTTCAGCTGGGCAGCCAAGATGTATTACCCGATGCTCAAGAAGTTCTTCGACACCTTTTTCGAGGGCGATTTCCCCAACCGTGGCAAGGAGGTCTTCACAAAGCACTATGCTGAGGTCAAGAAAATGGTGCCTCCTGAGAGACTGCTCGAATACCGTGTCCAGGATGGCTGGGAGCCCCTATGCAAGTTTCTCGACTGCCCAGTACCCAAGGATGTACCCTTCCCCAACGTCAACGATAACTCAGACTTCGTCTCGCGATCGCGCCGGAGAAACCGCAATCAAATGTACAATGTCATAGCGCAAGGACTGGAAATGCTTGGGTTGACCCTGCTGGTGTTCTATTTGATCTTTTACGTTCAGAACTCGATGTTTTCATAATTCTTCCCTGGTTTCTCTGTTTGCTTCGGACAAGACGATGCTATCTAGAGAGATACTTAGCTTGGTTACGGCGTTCTGGTAAATGGGTGACCTTTCTGGACAGGGGCTGGAGCTGCATACCATGGAATGGGTATTGTCGGAGACCCGGCTTTTAGATACTGATCTTATTTGCGAGCTGCCATCTTGGCATGCATTAATAAACTTCGCTATGTATATATGTATATATGTGTATGCCAACTACGCAGGTGAAGCGTCATGAGTAAACATGTGTGTGTTCGCTGACTAAACGGCAACGTGATGCGAGGTCTATTGGCGATTCGTGGACGTCAGCGTGATTCTCTAAGCGACTATTCCTGCTGTCCAATGTTGCAGGCGCATTGCTTTCGCTGTACTGCAACAACGATATCCCTGTTGATCCATATATATGCAAGTGATTTCACTAAAAACGCCCCCTGTTGTGCAGCTAGCTGGTGAAAGCATGCAAGTGCCTGACCTAGTAATAGTGCCGCAGATCGCCGCGGGTAAAAATCCTTTATCATTTGGTACCCGCAAATCAGTTAAGCCGTTCGTACGGAACAACTGTTTACGGTCTTTCTGGAGTAGAACTTCGGAACGTCTTTGTTAAGATCGGCTCCTGAATGAGTACCATAAGCTGTGTATGATCAACAAGCACTCCAGTCCTGATGAGACTCTCAGTACGATCCGAATATAAGTAGGGCGGGGAACGGAATGGCGGAGCGGATCAGGTACCGTTCATCGGCCAGAGTGCGGGTTATGCGGTACTGTAGAGGTGATATCGAAGTCCTGGAATGACCACTTTACTATGTTGTACTGGATATCCCCAAAGCCAGACGTCATTTCTGGACATGTCAGAGGCTATCGGTTAAATAGAACATGTAGACTTCCAGTTTGTCGTTCGTGTACAACTGGACTCGCTCGTTAACTATTGTTAGCGAGGTTATCTCAACGGACTTGTTCGGATCGTCACGGGCTCCTCTTCCCATCATTCGCAGTAATTGAGCAGCCTCGTATAGCAAGGATCGCCAAGCCAATAATTATCACAAGTTGGCTTCGAAGTTTATTCCGTGTGATGGGTAGTACACGGAGTCAAGTAAACCCCTGTCCTGGCGGGTCTGGCATGTGTAAGTGAGATAGGTAGGTACACTCTAGATGCAGTGTTTGGGGACCAGCGACCTGATTCTGACCTGATATGTCGCTCTCCGTCGGACAAGACAATAGATAAGGTAAGAGCTGATGAGGCTGTGAGACTTTCCGGTTTGTTATCTCACTTGAAGGTGAGATGGGTGAGATTTGTGATCATAATGTGTGTACCAAAGGCTGACCAGTGTTGGGAGAGAAGAATGCCAAGAAGAGGAATGCCAAGACCGGTTATATATAGCCAATGATGACCGAGAGCCGTACCGCACCGCCCTGCTGGGACGGTAATCGGGCAACATCGCTGATCACTTGAACCGACTGCCGTGACCCACGAGACTAAACACCGTAGTTTAACTTCAACATCTCCTTTTCCACTCTTACCTAGGTTAGGTGAGTTCTAACACCGCTGATCCCAAGAACGATTCATGCTTTACAGACGCCCCGTGATACCCTTAGCAGACCCTTAGTATCAATCTGTCAAGTTCAAAAACACCGATGCCGTGAAATAGACATTTATGTTGTCGATCATACTGGGATGCGAGTTATGTATACAGGGTTTGTAGCACTTCACACAATAGGGATAGTATCTCGCTGAACCTGTTCGCCTGGTTTGACTTGTAAGGCACTCTTAGTACAACAGCAAAACGGTCCGTTGCTCCTCGACCCTGAAAGCTGTAGGGCATTAGGCAGGTCTCACTTGTGATCTACTATCATGATGCCCCATCGGACCGACGTCGCTTATTTAGTATACGTTCGATGACCTTAGGCTCACAAAGAGGATTGCGCCCAATGCAAAAAAACCTCGGTGTTGCAGAATTATAGTGCAAACAAGGAACAACGCAGTTGATAGCTTGATTGGCCTCACATTGTAAATCACCTGCTGTACAACATTCCACATAACCGCTTCATGTATTGAAAACTGATGACAACTGACCCCTCCCCTGGATATCTTTAGAAAATACTATGCGCGGCTCCGAAACGGCTTTATAAACGTAACAAGCCAGCATACTACGTATGGGGGCGCATTATTCTTCCTTCAAATCTAACCTGAGCGCCTAGGTAAGTTAGCCTACTGGCATCCCGACCCAGGCGCACTAGAGAAATATGCAAGGATGTATCACAGACAACGTGGGAGATTACCAGCTAGGATATTAGCCGACCCCAAGTATACCGTATTCTGTACTGTACACTTTTATACCCTTGCACATAATCGTTTCGAATCAGCACAGGGTGCATAGGTGACGTCTACTTGTGGCTGGGTGGATTGAATCCTCAGTGATCCAAAAAATTATCTCCACGATTTTGGCCGATCTAATGGTCCTCGCCTTGCTCTGGCTGCTCCGGTCGCTCTGGTCATCAGAACAGGGACTGCCACGAATAATGAGTACGCGGCGAATCCATTTTAATGCGGACCCGGCGCCTAACATTTTGGAAAGTGCTCAAGTTTTCGGCTTCTAGTGTAGTGTAAGCTTGTTAAGCTGCACTTCACATAATATCCCCGAATTCTTGGCAAAAGAGTCCCTTGACTCTCACAATTACCTGAGCAGAATCTGCGTAGTATAGCTATTCCGGACCTGGTCAGTCAGTACCTAGACTATGTAGCAGTGGTTATGGACATATACACTAGACGGAGATTTAGCCCAGCGAGAGAGACATAGAATCGAATTGGTTCCTTTTGAAGCTATTTTCGTTGCGTTCTGTTTCGGATCTGTTTCCCACACTACCTATCGGTCAGCGGACACGCGTCGTCGGCAGCTCGTTCATCTTTCTTGTTATGTGCTTGGCCTACGTCTGTCTGTCTGTCTCATGCTCCGTCGTCAGCTGAGTGCGCAGCTCCCACTCGTCCTCTGACTGCGGCTCTCTCGGTTTCTATTGTAATATATTTATTCTTTGTATGTTTCATATGTGTAGATCTAGACCTTATTCGTCCTTTCCATTCCCGTCTCGCGGTCTCTCTTGCCTATAATGGCCAGGGCATCAATGTCGAGGACAAATAGGCATGCGAGGACGACCTCCCTCCAGGTGCACGACAATGAGCCACCATTACCATCACCAGACGGCTTCGAGCAGATGACCATAACAAATCTAGACGCCGAAGCTGAGGTTCAGATACCACCTCCAATGTCTGAGAAGAAGAAAAGTGCTAGCCCAGTGACATGGATGTCACTGCCTCGAAAGGACCAGTTGGCGATCTTATTTCTGTCTCGACTCGTCGATTTCTTGCAAGTTGCGTCTTTGCAAGCCTATGTCTTCTACCAACTTAAGAGTTTCGACGATACTCTCTCCGATGCCCAGATCTCGAGCCAGGCCGGGCTTCTACAGGGTGCATTCACTGGTGCACAAGTTTTAACGGCGTTCCTGTGGGGGAAGGCAGCGGATGCAAGTTGGTGCGGTCGGAAGAATGTACTCATCATTGGACTTTTCGGCACGGCGATATCGTGCATAGGATATGGCTTCGCGACCAGTTTCTGGGCCGCTGCTTTCTGGAGGGCTGCGGGTGGTGGCATCAATGGTACGGTTGGGATAATGTGAGTATGATCTAGGAACGACTTTCTACTCGCCTCGTACAGGACCAAAGGCGACTAACGCATCTTCTTCGATCGCTAGCCGAACCATGATTGCCGAGATCACAGTTGAGAGGAAATACCAATCTAGAGCCTTCTTGATATTACCCATTAGCTTTAGTGTGGCTAGCACATTAGGTCCTTGTGAGTATCACTTATCGCGGAGGCCTGCCAAAAAGAACATGAACTCTGACTAGACTCTAGTGATGGGTGGATTGTTAGCCGACCCTGCATTAACGTTACCCGGGCTCTTCGGCGAGAGTGCTATCTGGGGGTTTGACTGGATCTTCAAATATCCCTATGCCCTTCCCAGCTTGATCAATACAGTGACATTGTCTATTACGGGTCTAATCGTGTTCCTTGGGCTTGAAGAGGTATATATCAATCACACGAGGGTATTGTCTAATACTAACAGGAAAATAGACATCACCCAAGATGCGGAACAAACCCGATATTGGTCTACAACTTGCTCGCCGGTTAAAGGCAATCATCTCACGACAGCCTCTGAACGACGGCTACTATACTCTAGAAACCTTCAATCGCCCTGACTCTCCATCAATGAACATTGAACTAGAGAAGACGCCAGTCGTAGCAACACACGCGAAGAAACTAACCAGGTCCCTCCCTTTCAGCCGCGTGTGGACGCGAAACGTAATATTCACCCTCGTCTCCGAGGCCCTCTTCGACTTCCAACTAGGTGCCTTCACAAATCTCTGGACCCTCTTTCTCTCCAGCCCGCGCTCAACACCCGAAGAAACCGCCGTGCGCTCCTTACCGTGGATCTTCACAGGCGGTCTGGGCATGCCAGCAGCGACCGTCGGCCTCGCGACCTCGGTCCTGGGTATAATAGGCATGATCCTCCAGATCTTCGCCTACCCCCCTGTGCACGCGCGTCTGGGCACGCTGCGCGGCTTCCGGTATTTCATGGCCCTGTTCCCTGTGGCGTACTTCCTCGCCCCGTACCTCGCCATCCTGCCCTCGGCCACCGAACCCCCCGCGCCCGCCTCCGGCATCATCATCTGGATGTTCATGACCGTGGTCCAGGTCTTCCAGGTTATGGCGCGCACCGTCACGCTCCCCGCGAGCATCATCCTGCTGAACAATTGCAGTCCGCACCCGAGCGTTCTCGGGTTGGTACACGGGTTGGGACAGAGCGTTTCGGCGGGATTCCGCACCGTTGGCCCTGTCGTGGGCGGCTGGTGGTATGGCGCCAGCCTGGAGGCTGGCGTTGTCGGTGCTAGTTGGTGGGCAGTCGCCGGTGTGGCGGCTCTAGGCTGTGCCTCATCCTTCTTCATATATGAAGGGACTGGTCACGAGATCATTCTCGAGGGGGAGGAAGATGAGAAGCTGATGAACTAGATCATAAACAACCTCTCTTCTCCATACATATTAATCAAATATAGAGTTAATTAGACACGAAGAAGCCCTGTTCATACAAGTATCAAGGTCCATCCATGAGTATATGCATCCGGCAGACTTTGACGCACAGGTTTAGTGCCAATGCTACCAGTCGTCGTATTCATCGCCGACTACTTGTCATTTTGCTAAGCATATCAGTAAAAAGGGGGTGGTGGCAGGGGGTAGAGGCGCTTAAATAGGGATCAAAACAATGCACTAGCAGGGAGGAAGAGAGAGCAATTGATGTCAGTCAGATATCAACAATCAGATTCTCAGCTGTTGAAGGCAAACCATCACACTATGAGATCTAATGGATTATTAGCAAAGGTTCTTTATTAGACAGGGATCTACACCTTTATATTCAAGCTTTCTCTCTACTTGTCCAACCTAACTATGTAAACCTAACATAAAAGGCTCGCGCGCAAAGCTGTACCAAAGCTTCTACCAATGATGTATTGAAGCGAGAGTATAAATCGGCAATGCGGCACGCTCATTTATGCTGGAGGATTCATACTGCAGTGGTTGATGGAGCCCCTGTAGAGCGAGCCCGAGACGCTCTCCATTGGCTTCCCAAAATCACATAAACAAACACAAATATCATTGACAGCAAGCGCATTGATCGCCAAAGGGTGTGAAATGGGTGCGTGATAATAGTAGCAATATAGATGGCCGCAGACCTTACACGCCTACTTGCGAAGACCAAAGCGAGAGCAGTGACGCTGACAGAGATTGACACTTGTTCGGCATTAGAAGTGTACTAGACCGAACCAAAACGAGTGCTGGGGGAATAACTTACAAATAAGCTTTAGCTGATCGGTTACCTTCCACTGATTATCGCCAAATTCGGCATTGTTCATGCCGAATATGCTCGAAAGAAACGAGAGAGGGGACTGGGACAAAGTTCAGTAAAGGCTAAGAATCATCGATAGGTGAGATTTTTCTCTGAAGAGGGGGTAGAATGGTGCATGATCTACGTAGAGACTCACGAATATAATAGTCACGATGGTAAAAACCATGATAGTACGTCCCTGATCTATCGAATCTCGCGACAGCTTAACGGACTGTAGCGCTTGTATGACGCTGTCTTGTTGCTGTCGCAGCTGTGACAGGTCTTTGACCTAGATTCATAGTGAGAATCAACTCTTAGCTATTAGGTTCGTTGTAAGCCCATACCTGGTCAGACGCATTGGAGGCCGTCTTGAGCATCGACTCTAAAAACCTAATTCGTTCCTCCACCCTGGCTATCAATTTTGGGCCGCCCTGGAGGGCCTCAAGTTCCTCGTCCCGCCAAGTACAGCCTCCAGAGTCAGCCTTTATAAGGGAGGAAGCATGGCTGATGAATTTTTTGCACACATCTAATTGTGTATTATTGACGGAGATCATTATTTCCAGCTCTTCGATGATGTCCTGTATCTCCTGTTCGAGTTCGCCTTCAGCACTCATATTCCAAGTTGGTATATCTATATTTCCGTGAGGTTCTTGCTGTCGATTAATCCGCCGCGCGCGATCAATCCAATCCCACAAGCGGTGCGACTCTATCGTTTGCTTCCGGGACTTTCATTTACCATGTTAGCAAGGACTTTCCTAACGTATGGGACTAAACATAATGAAGAATTAGGAGAGGGAAAAGGTGAGAGAGGTTGAGTATCATATCATACCACGTTTTGAATTGCCTCCGAAAATATGTCCAGGACCGGAGGTTGGCCGTTGAAATCTTTCATCCTGCCAAAAAAGGTGTTCGAGCATTCATCGAGTACGGTTTGCGCAATGGCAAAAACAGAATGAAGTGGTCTATTCCGGACGAGTCGTCTCTGGATCGCCTCAAATACACCAGAGGGATCATGGCCGCGTATTCCGTATCTTTTTGGGAAACAGGTAATTATTACTCCCGGGTCTAAAACCCACATCCAAAGCTGGTCAACCATCACCACGCTCGAGACCTTTCGGATGTTCGCGCGACATTTGTCACATCCCTCGGGCGATAAGTCATCCCCAGAACACTCCCATCGATTCCTGGAGCAGTCATAATGATGATATGAAGTATTGGCTGGAGTCGTAGCTCGGTAGACTACTTGGTTCCGGTCCTTTGATCGAGTAGTCTGGACTGTGGTACTGCACCATGTGTTAGTAGTACCAATTTCAGGCCCAATCAAGCACCATTCGGGAGTTATTCACAACCCCAGCAGTATGATCCTGCCAAGACAAGAGAGATTTTCTACTTGTCTGGGCGAAAGTATGAAGACAGGGTTCCGTTTACTACTCACTAGTATCCTTGGTCCAGGGTTCGTCGTGGGTGAAGGGGAGGATCGGCAAAGAGATATTTTTGAATCAAAAAGGTATCCTCGTAATTGCGCACCTCCTCATATAGTCGTGCTACGTCTAGGAGGTATTGACCCAAGAGCGAATTACTTTGGTATCGTCTCCCCTCGTGTTTAAATAATCTGAGGCCCCCTTTCGGCCGCCCCTCAAGGCCAGTCTTGAAAGAGAACGGCCACCATGAGGCAGATGCGGCCGGTTGAAGGCCCTCTCTTTCTTTTATTCGCTTCTGCCTTTCGGAATCTGCCTTTAGCCGCTGGGCGTTCATGTATGAAGTCAGATTTTCTTTGATTCTGCGTCTAACCAAAGTCAACTGCCTTGAAGTCTCCCAATGAAGGAACGGGGCCTAAGGATGTCAACTCCTGCCATTCGTTGAGGGCGTTAGAATATGGCTGGTAAGGCACTTACGTAGAGGACGACTTTTTCAGTCTCCGAATCCATGTAGCTGCGGCCTTCACCATTGTTGTCAGTCAGCCCTTTGTTGTTTTTGGTGGTTAGTCCTCAAATCTTACTTGGTGCGATGAACTCGCAAAAGGGACGCATGAAGCGGGAGCCTGGTTTAGTTGGATCTCCATATTGTTGTCCCTTCCAGAAAAATTCTCGCAGTATCCTTGCGGCTCGTGAGGCTTCATCACCATGGCGCATTTGATCTCTGCTCAGCCGCCCCTCTCCGTAGTAAGACGCAATCAATTCCTGTTTATGATCTCAATACATAAACCAACATATATCAGATTTAGCATAGCTTACTTCAATCCACTAACACGGGACTCGTTAGACTATCGGATTTTCCATGATAGTGATAATGACAGGCTCACCAGCATGTTGTTTGACGGTATATGGATCCATGTTAGAGTGGCCGAAGATCTATCGTTCTTTTTCTCTCTGAGTAGCTCAAAAAGCTCTGAAGTATCGTGTCGAAGTAAATCACCCACATTCGTCGATTGGTTTGGAAACGTTCCCGTTACACACTGAGAATCAATATTGTGAGGCGTACCGTTCTCAAACGCCATGACGTGGACCATTAGCTTATCTAGATTGAACAACCCTTCTATCGCGTTCTGGAGTGGTAGGAAAGTCACTCCATTTGGTATGCCACGACGAGCCCGCCACTTGCGAACCAGTTCAATACCCGATTTATATTGTTGGCTACATCGCCATTGTTCTCGACTGCTGGCTAAACTTCTCACCAGACGCGACTGATTGTCATCTTTAGCGAGAGCGGCGAGTACGAGCGACACGCGCCGAAGTTCTTTTGAACAATCTTCTCGACACATTACTCGCTTCGTTATCACTCTTGCTACAGCCTCGTCGTAACGAAGCCCGGAATCTTTCAGCTTTTCGACCTCTCTGGTCCAGTATGGACATGCTGCATTGAGGAAGGAATCACGCTGCCAGGCTTCAAGGCATCCGAAGTAATGCAAGATTGGGTCTGTAATGTTATCGTCGTGAGGGTGTGTGCTCAAGCAGGAAGGATTCTGATCGTGAGTCTCCATCACGCTTGGCTAATGTTCAATTCCTTAGTAGCCGTAAATGTCGAGCGCATGGAAGCAGGAGAGATTGAGTTGGCGTACCTGCAATAGACCCCTCACAGTGGATGGGCGCCCTATCAACTACCTCCATTATTTCTACAACATGGCTGGTATTTCACCTTGCATTACTATAGCAGAGGCTGATTGCTGGGCTAACTGATGAAGCAGCAGGCTGGGTCTTGGCTGCATCGCACCATGTATCAGGCAGAGCCAATTCTTCCTCACGCCAGTCACTGTTGGATTGTGGGCAATGATTTTCGGGATTGTTGTTTGATATTGATTATAATCTTGTAACGTTGAGGAAAAACACCGATATTCGTCGATGATGCTAATGCTAAATCATGCCCGCTATCTCTTGAGTTTGATCGGAATCGCTTGTACAAATTGAGGAGTCAATTTCCTAAAACAGCAGGTGACCGAACCCCCAACAGTTTAGGTACCTAGTTAAATAATACTTAGAACGGGATTCTGCCAGTCCAATGCCTCAAAAACTACCTTTTGAGACCAATATATTCCCGATAACTTGATAAAGTAAAAAAAATAACCAACATACTCGTTGGGATGTGGGCTTCGAGACTGTCGAGTCTCGCCGCGCTCGTGGTCGCATGCTGGGCAGGCGAGACGATCGCCGCGGGGGCTTCACACAAAACGCCTCAAGTGCACACCCTACCGCCTCTGCAAGAGCAGGCCGACATCGTTGATGCATGGACCGAGGAACGAAAAGCCCTAGTCCCAGGGCTGCTTCGTAAGTATGGCGTTGATGCATGGCTGGTTGGTCAACCACCCCTATTCACTGAGAATTCGCTTAGATTGACGTAGTGTTACGATAGATGAGCCAACGCGAATACGCCGAAGACACGGTATTCTGGGCTCTGAAGGACGCGGTGCAGTTCTCCGCGCGACGGCGAACGACGCACCTTTTCCTCGCCTCGCCTAAGAACGGCGCGAAGAGTGCGTACTCGTGGATCGACAACACGGCTGCTGTGTGGGCGGATCTACGCGAGCTCTTCGCAGAGCAGCAGGTTGGTGTTTCGGTCTCCATTCATCGCCCCCTTTAGCTTGTCACTCGAGAACATCAGTCACAGACTTATGGGTGATAATTACTGACGTCTAGATCCTGGCAGCCTCGCTCCATAGCGCTGAACACTCACCCCGAAATTGCATTCGCGTCCGGCTTGCACGCCGGCGAGCTAGACACGATCGCGTCTGCTCTCGGCGAGGAGTGGGCAGATCGCTTCGTTCTAGAGCCTATGCTACCTGTTGAAGTAGTGGCTACTATGGTTCCTAGCAGGCTATCTTGGTACCACCGCATGCAGGAAACAGCATGGGCCATCATCGAGGAGGCGTTCAGTGAGAAAGCTATAATACCTGGAAAAACAACGCCTCTGGTGAGTTTCCATCCTCACTTATCTCCTAATACGATGAACGACTAAGACGGACGGTGTGATGCCACTACTAGGGCCTCGAATGGTGGATGCGTGAGAAGATTCAATCTCTCAACTACACGACGTGGTTTCAACCCGGCGTCTACATCCTAACCGCAGAAGGTTTCCCTCAGAATAAGCACCCCGCCGCTTCGAAGAGCGAGTCAGTACACGCTTCAGCAGAGCGACCCATTGAATACGGCGACCTCATCCACACCGACTTCGGCGTGACGGCGCTGGGACTCAACACGGACACGCAGCATTTGGGCTACGTGCTGTACCCGGGGGAGACGGAAGCCGATATCCCCAGGGGAATGATCGAGGGCCTTAAGAAGGTCAATCGCCTGCAGGACATCGTGAGGGAGAACATGAAGATTGGCATGACGGGGAACGAAATCCTGAAGGCGTCTCTCGATCAGATGCACGGCGAGGGCATCGAGGGCAAGATCTACTGCCACCCTACGGGCGAATGGGGCCACTCTGCTGGAACCGTGATAGGTGCGTTGACTGTTTTTCCTTTTCCCTTTTCTTTATTTCTATGGCCTGCTTCGATATCTTGAAGCACAAGTTCTCATGCACGTCTACTTACTATAGGCATGACGAACCTGCAAGACGGTGTTCCAGTCCTCGGCGATATGCCGCTGCTGAAGGACACGTACTACAGCATCGAGCTCTTCGCGGAGCATTTTGTTCCCGAGAGGAACCGGACGCTGTATTTCCCGCAGGAAGAGGATGTGTATTGGGATTCGACTACGGAGTCGTGGGAATGGGTGTATGGAAGACAGGAGAAATTCCTCCTTATCCGGACACCAGCTGATGATGCCTTGGAAATCCCGGGCGAGCTCTAGAGCATGTCCATAGTAGATGCCTGTTGATTCAACTACTTCCATCTAATATTCCTACCTAGCCGGCATAGCCTGAAGCCAAATTGCAAAGCTCATAACCTGCATTGTGACGTGTTAATCCAATATTAATTCCTGTCAATCGACGTCCGTTCAGCTCCTTATTATTAGCACGTCAAGTCGTTTCTCAACTATAAATAGGTCTCTAATATTTACCATGATCGCACGATGCTACCGCCACAAACAATACAACAAGATAGGCAACTCGCTTCGCAAACCGCGTAGAAAGCTACAGTACCAATTTCAATTTTTATAAGGATCCCTGTCTGATTACCTTTCCACTGTGTTTTCGCTGTATGTTGGGAAGTATCTCTCTTTCTCTGTCTTATCAATCACCCCGTCAACGACAATATGACCAGGGGGGAAGGGAGCGGGCAGTGTTAGTATATCCCAACTCGGAATTCGTATGGCAGGCATCTAGCTGGGCTATCTGGGACAAGCCACCGTTACAGCCTACCTACTTATATAGGACCGGGGTGGCTTGGATATACCGGGGAGATTAGGTAGGTAGTTCTAGAGATTTGGGGATTCCTCGGTTACGCGAAGCCGAACCGGTCGGGAGGGGCGCTCGCTCGCTGCTGCATCCTTCACCGGAAAGGGCTGTGGTGGCGGTGGAGATGGGTATGATGCAATCGTCAGTCAATCCCATCCCATCCATATACCAATACCAGTCCTCCCTCATGTCCTCTAGTATTTTCCAGTGTTATCGGGTCACTCAGAGTACATACTTAGTAGTATGCTGATGCAGCCATTTTCCCCCTTCTCTCCCTCTTCTCTTTCTACTACTTTCTTTCAGGATTTTCCTAATGCAGGCTCCTGCTGCTGCTACCACTACTGCCGCCGTCGGCGGATGCCCTGCAGCTGCATAGTGTCGTCACTTTTGAGACATTTTGCTTGACATCTGGTTAGACTGGGCTCTGTTGACCCGAGTGCAAGCAAGATTAACGAAGCAAGATCAGGCCGGCTTACAAACTAGACAGCCATCTAGTGTATCTATGGCCATCTAGTCTAGCGGAATGCGGGCTAGGTATATGCCCGCTACTACTGTACTTACACACATTTGAACAGAGTTCAACGGGCCAGTGAGAGCTGAGAAGGTGATTTGGCATAGGCAGGCTGTCAGGCCGTCACCTAGGTAAATACCAGTGACTGGGTCGTCCGAAGGTAGATGCAGCAGGTTCACATCAAATTTTGAGACAGATGACTCCATCGTGCACATCGACGTCACAGGCAGTGTTCCAGGAATCGGGATATAGTGTAGATAGAATATACAGTAGTCCAAGGTGTATTATTATTGTAATAGTATACTACTACCTACTTATAAGTAGTAGCGGCGGCGGGATGGTGGCTATCTATAAATACCTCCCTGTCCAGTCTGATCTATTCCCCCCCAAGCCCATCTCGGATTGCCCAATCAAGATGGAGGGGCGCGCTTACAACTACGACCTTAGGTAGGTATGCATGTAGTAGTACCATACATACCGCTATAAGTAACCTTAGAGTATCGACATGGTTAACTGACATTGGCGCGGGTTGGTATCATCGCCAGGCTGAAATAGGAAAACCCAGCCTGTTCGATGTGTATTTTCTATGTCTGATTGGCAGGGTATGGCTCAATTATCACTGTCATTATCAAAGGCGGCGGCATATGCGTAACCGAGATTATAGACATCCAAAAGGAATACGGTATTGTATACCCATATGTTACAGGGAGGTAGTTGTAGGAGCTTGAATTAAGCAACTTCTGACTGACTACTGACAGGGTTCACGGCGCTTGGTAGGTATTCCCGAGCTGCAGCGTCATCGTCTCATCGTGATGGCTTGTACGTAGTATAACAAACACAACATGGCGCCACGACCCCTAAATTTTGAATTCCAATTCAATTGTGGCGGGCTATGTTGGCGGCGTTCAGATCTCTAACGCTCCCTTGGTACGCTATGATCTTGTTTTGGAATTAGTCCAAGGAACATCTTTTAAGGACGACGGGTGGCTGGGAGTTGCCAAGACGTGATACTATATGTAGGTATGCTTCAATTGAGGATTGCAGTTTTGTTCTGGTGGGTTTGAACTTGAACTGTGCAATCTCACTGGAATTCATTCATTGTAGATATACTACGTAGGTATGCCCTTTGTAAAATTCCGAATTCGACTCACTAGGTATGTAGTAGGAATATGTACACTACCTTAGGAATGAGGTCGAGTATACCTCAATTTTGACGATCACATTTATTCTAGTGTAGGAGGTAGATAAGGACCGAATGACCTAACTTAGCATATACACTATAATAATGTCGCGCATACATAGCACCGAAGAACGCCTTGTAAGGCTACGTTATTGTATCAACCTGGGAAGGTACTTCTACACCAGGTACCTACCTCCTACCAGACTCCTACCTTAGGATAGGTAATTGCCAGGCGGTTTATGACCTATCACCCGCCTCCGTTAGTCCACGAGTGCAGGCGGAATGTACCTGGGTAGGTAAAGTGATTTCTTATATTATCAACCTACCTTCCGAAGCAAGCAAGTAACTACCGTAACTACTAACCATGACGCCTATCGTGGAAGAGAGGTCACCACCCGAGGTTATCTCCTTCACCTTCTACACTGACTTCATCTTACGAGGGATAGACGATAGAGATCATAAAGTAGTTTAGACGGTCCTCCTTTTTACCCTTCCTTCTTCGTTCGCATTTTCTACAAAAGTTCCAGCAGCGTTTCCCCCCCCCACTTTACTTCAATTCACTGCATCATCATCATTATTCTTATCTTCTTCGTCCTCGCCGTCTCTATTGTCCGGCTTGTTGTCATACGTATCATCAGGAGAACGAGAAAGTGGGAGCGAAGAAGTATACTAGAAGAAAAGGCAGGGTGACATCGTTATTGTCAGCCTCTATCTGTCGTTCGAACTAATGTCACATTGACCCAACACGACACCAAGATCCCGCGTCCACTGTCTTTTATCGTGTCAAGCACCGCTTGCGACTACTACGGTACGTCTTGCATGTGCATGCGCCTATCTGTATGCCTTAGACTGTCTACACCTATACACCACGACCATTATACACCAAGATACACTACACATACACATACTCCGTACACATGCAGGAAACAAGCTCATTGTCCTGAGACACAGCGGCACATCTCCCAACCCCCCCTGCTGCACTAAGTCAACACCGGCCGCCGTTGCGCCACCACTCCCACGGCGGCTTTTTGCGGATTTGACCAGTGGTCGGAATCAATCCCTTCCCCCCCCAGTCGCCGGTCTGTCTAGATCTAGATACATACTAAGTAGCTAGATGCTGGTTATGTTACCACACGCTCGCCTTAACACTGCATTCGACATGAGTCGCAGATGTTGACTCGACGGCACGAGACTAAACAGCAGAGGAGTCAGGATCTAACACCATAATATAGCGCCGAATCCTATCCAGATCCAACCTCGCATGAGTTGTTACCCACTTTTTCGACCTTTTACTACCTAGGTAGAGCGTCACAGATCGCCTACAACTATCTACACACCAGCACACACCAGCACACACACACTTACATACTTACACGACTTATACACAATACCTATACACACACACACACTCCCTCTTTCTCACCCTCGACAACAAACACACACGCACTACTATTATTACACTGTGTTGTACCTACATTTGCTATTGACTCAGCGCTAATCGGCTCTGCTCATCTCGACGGCGCATTCGCAACCCTTGACGCTACGTATTACGCCTCTATATAATAACGAACGCCGCCCGTCTTTGCGCATCTATAGAAACGGCTGTCCCGAGGCTCCTAGGAACCCTAGCCGCATTTCTATTGCATCGCGCTAAGTTTCGAGCTTGGAACTGCCAACTACGAGAGTCCCCGCAAAGACTTCGCGTTCTTTCCGTGCCCCTCCTGTTAAGCTTCGTCTTAGTCGCGACCGAAGAGGAAGAGGAAAAAAAAAAAAAAAAAAAAAGGTAATAACCAAAATTCTTATTGAGTTTTGCCTAGGGCAAGGTTAGAAACATGAACAACGCAAGGGACATAAGAAACTCAGAACCTGCGCCGGTGCCCGCGACCGCGACTGTTACAACGACAAAATCAGCGCCGAAAGCCGACATTGATGCCATCAATGCTATTGCCATACCCCCGACTGCGCATTCGACTTCCATACCTCTGATGGCCGGCGCCAATGGGAGTGGTACTAGCCCAGCTTCCGCGACGACTACGACCGCCTCTACAAACAAGAAAAGGAAGAAGGACGGCCTTAAGCCCATCATCACCACAGAAAGTCCAGCTCCGGTGTAAGTGGGTTCATTCCTTTGACTTGTAAAATTTGTCCCTCTTCATCCATTCCTGTTCTTGCATAAGGCCGCAACCATGCACACAATTAGTCTTTTCCCAGCGTCCACTCCCTGTTTTTCGTTACCCCTTGCAGCCGTGCAGGTACGGTAGGTGGACGGAGCCGAAGTGGCAGAAATCAGAGAGATGCCATATCCCGCCACATCAGACCATCGCTCACGGAGAGAGTGGCCTAAGAGACCGGCCTTTTCTTCTTCGTGGTCGAGTCTCCTTTGGGTTGTTGCCAGCCAGCCAGCCATTGACGCAATATCCATTGCGGGTGCTCCGCTCGGCGCTCCGGATTGCACTGGTCATGGAATCTTGGATTGGCGGGGTCGAGTGGCCACCCCTGACTAGATTTTCCCTGAAGAAGCGCCAAGACGAGACAAACCTAGCAAGGCCCTGGCACGACATTGCCCTTGACCGGGGCGGGGAACGGGGGTGTAAAAGACTCGAGAGTACCAAGAGTACCTGCAGTGCCACCAACACTGCTGCTGTTGATCTATACCTCCTATAAACTAGGAATAGCGCGCCTTCAGCGCCTCCCCTCTCCCCCCTTTGCTTGACCATCCAGACTGCCCATTGCCCATAGTCTGTAGGCTCCCCCCACGATCACAAGCTTCCGGCATTGGCACTGCTCTGGTAGAACTCGCCTTGAGATGGGGTGAAACCAAACTTCGAATGCCATGACAATAGATGCCGTGTTTCTCGAAAGACGCAGGCAAATGCAGATCAATAATTCAAGTCAAATCCAGTATAAGTGGCCGGACAGGACAGGACAAGAATGAGACAGAGCTGTGTTGCATCATGACCAGCTTGTCTCGCTATCGTTCGCTCTAAGGGCTCCTCTTTGATTTGATTTACAATTTGCGGTTCAATCTCCCTGGATAACACCGACCAAGCTACACAGTACGTATTGACAGCTGGCCAGCGCGCTGTGGCGCTGTGGGTTGGTGAACTGACTGGCTTGGCCCCGCGGGTTGGCCACTTCCCTTCCATTTCCATTACACGCAGCAGCTACACGCAGCAGCTACACGCAGCAGCTACACGCAGCAGCTACACGCAGCCAATACTGTATACCCTTACCTACCCATGTACAACATCTAGTGTAGCACCTTACCTAAATCCCCAAGTCCCTAAGTACCTACTTACTTGTAGTAGGTATACCATTATCTAACCCCGGTCCCCATTACCCATTATCCATTGCCCATCACCAGTGTCCATCTCCGCGTCAATATTTACGCTCACACTCCTCAACCCGTTGTTTTCCCTCCCTCACTTGTCGACCAGTTTTGTTATTGTATTTCATTTTTCTTTTTTTTGCTTTCCCCCTTCTATATACCGGACCGCTGGTATCCTACTCCAGCCGGCCGGCATCGCCTAAGCCCTGTCTACACTGCAATCATGGCCACCACCATGGCAAAGAAAAGGTGATTAGTCGATGTCAATTTCGCCAATTATGTCGCTCGACTGTTCTTGATGCCCCTCCAAAAACCCAAAAACACCCACCCCAAGCGCACACCACCACCAAGACCCCCTCCCGCCTGCTGTGTTCCCGCCCCCACCATTTTCCCAGAAGAGGCGCACACAAAGAGAATCACCTGGCTAGCCCACTGGCTGAGATCGGCTTTGGGTGTCATTTCAATCTTGTTTCGGGCTGCCATAGCATCGATCGCCCTAGCCTAGGGCTACCAAGTTGGCCCGCCGCTCAATTTGCTTTGCTTCTTGTTCTTTTGCGTCTCATTACCCCTTGCTTATTTGCTTACTTGCTGCGCTGTGCGCTGCTCATTGGTTTCTTATTGCTCGGCCCATGTTGTGCGCAAACTTCAGGCTCTCCTCCGTGTCGCCCATCCATCTACGTGCCATCATCTATGCGCCTACTGACATAGAGCTGACGTCCTTGTGATCCAGACCACCGCATCTCGCCACCAACATGAACCAACATTCCCCGACATCTTCATCTGGTCCCGAAGACGCTGCCGAGAACACAGCAGACGAGGAAGATTCGGAAGACTACTGCAAGGGTGGCTACCACCCCGTGCAAATCGGCGAGAAGTTCAAGGACGGCAAGTATACCGTTGTCAGGAAGCTGGGCTGGGGTCACTTCTCTACCGTGTGGCTATCGCGGGATAATACCAATGGCAGGCACGTTGCCCTCAAGGTCGTGCGGTCCGCCAGCCATTATACCGAGACTGCTATAGACGAGATCAAATTACTCCAGAAGATCGTCCAGGCGAATCCCAACCACCCCGGTCGTAAATACGTCGTCAGCCTTCTCGACTCTTTCGAACACAAGGGTCCCAACGGGGTACACGTATGTATGGTATTTGAGGTGCTGGGCGAGAACCTGCTAGGTCTCATCAAGAAATGGCAGCATAGGGGTATACCTCGAGAGCTCGTCATGCAAATCACAAAACAAGTGTTGATGGGGCTGGATTATCTGCACAGAGAATGTGGCATCATTCACACAGATCTCAAACCGGAAAACGTCTTAATAGAGATTGGCGATGTGGAACAAGTGGTGCAAAAAGTCGTGAAGAATGAGGCGTCAGATAAAGAGAACAATCGCAATGGGCGCCGTCGGCGAAGGACCCTCATCACCGGCAGTCAACCGCTTCCCTCACCGCTTAACGCTAGTTTTAACCGCGACAACCTATTCCCATCCCCCAAATCTCATTCCAGCCTCAATGCACTTTTACACGAGAGTGAGTGAACCTTGGTCTACGCGAACCACTCTTATCGCGTATTGATTATTAATCGCGAGATATGCTTCGGTCGTTGTTATAATCATGGCTAGTCGCTCTTCCATCAAGGTGCTAACATGTCTCAGACGTCACTCCAGTATCAACACCGGGCGAGAAACAGGGACAGCGAGAGAAGACAGCGTAAGCACTCTACCACATCCTAATACGGCCGGAACCTGTCTATTTCTATACTGACCATTTCGGTAAAATCCAGTGATATCTTAACGAAAGAGGTATCAGGCATCTCCCTTGACAAGTCCGTCAGTCCTGCGGGTGCAACGACCGAGAAAAAGAAGAGAAAGAGGGGCGGCCCGATCATCAATGTCAAGATTGCTGATCTAGGAAACGCCTGCTGGGTGTCGCATCACTTTACCAACGATATCCAGACCCGCCAGTACCGCTCACCAGAGGTCATTTTAGGTGCAAAATGGGGAGCTAGTACCGATGTGTGGAGCATGGCCGCTATGGTATGACTGACTCCTTTTCGCAAGCTCCCTCAGTCGCCTTATGTTCGATGCAGTGTACTCGCTTCGTGATATGGGCCAACTGCTAACAGATATTACCAAGGTGTTTGAATTGATCACCGGCGATTATTTGTTCGATCCCCAATCTGGCACCAAGTACGGTAAAGATGACGACCATATCGCGCAGATTATAGAGCTTCTGGGTTCTTTCCCTAAAGAGCTATGGAAGACTGGACGTTGGTCTCAGGAGATCTTCAACAAGAGAGGCGAGCTTCGCAACATTCACCGCTTACGCCACTGGGCGCTACCCGACGTACTTCGAGAGAAGTACCATTTTAAAGATCCCAAAGAGCCTACACCGAAGGAGCGGGAAGAGAAGGAAAAAGCGGCGAGAGAGCGCGCGGAGGCCAAGGCGAAGGCTAAGATGGAGGCGCGAAAGGCGGGCCAAGACGAAGATGCCGTCGAAGAGATGTTCGCTGAGGAAGGGTCGCCACTTGAGTACCATCCCACTGAAGTTTCTGATTTCCTTACACCCATGCTCGAACTGCTACCCGAGAAGAGGGCTAATGCCGGAGGAATGGCCAATCATCCTTGGCTCGACAATACGCCCGGCATGGAGAACGTCAGGCTCGACAGTTTGACACCTGGATCTAGAGGTGAAGGTATAGAAGGGTGGGCAACAGAGGTTAAAAAGCGGTAGTCTTGGCGGGGCTGAGTGGTGGAGGTCGCGGCCAAGACGAAGGCGAAGGCGATTTACTCTGTTACGATCGAATTTATCGTTGTCTAGAGCGCTGCCAGCGAAGTGAAAGTGGTTATATTCTGGAAAACAGGATTGATGAAGAAGCAAAATATGTCACGAATCCCCGTGTCAGGAAGAAGCGAACCAGCCGCAATTAGGACCGGGTATTTCCCCGTTCTTGTGTTTGGTGTCTGTATTTTGTTTCTCATTTGCTCATACACCTAAGACTACACCATCATATCATCATCATCATCATCATCATCGTCATCATCATTATCATCATTATAATGGAAATAGCGAGGAAATGCAAGCATGGCGTTATTTGCTGCGAAGGTAAACAATGTCTTGGCCGAATTCGTTCTCGCCTTTGCCTGTTATGTTTGTCGGTGACCTATTTGTTTGAGATAGACTAGAAATACCTAGGTAGGTAGGCAGATATATAGCCTGGCTTGATACTCTCTTGTTACACTCTTGTAGATTGAGTTGGATAGTTGAGTTAGATGTACTTAGGTAGGCAGGGTTGAAGACGGAAGATCAGGACAATGACTGACTGACTGACTGCTTGATGTTAAGGATCTCAGCTTCCATGGTTGTGTTGTTTGGACCGGTCGGCCGGCCTTCAAGCTTTCAATTATGTGAAATACTTACTTTTAGTAGGGCCGTAATCTATACACCAACTAGGTCCGGGTCCAAACATACTAGGTTGGTTAATCTGCTTGGTTAGATATGGCCTCTAGAAAGTAGAAAGATATATATGTACACTACACTAGGTAGATCTAAGTATTTATTATATCCCTACTAGGTAATCCTAGTCCAGCTCCGTAACGGATGGGATTGAATAAGTGTAGTGTAGTGTAGTGTAGTGTAGTGTAGTGTAGTGTAGTAGTATAGTGTAGGAGTATACTATTATATTAGTATGGGTTATATATAAACCGAGCGATTAAAGAAAGCGACTGACTTCCTAGGAAGTCGTTCGCCTATCACCTATCGAGAGGACCCCTGAGTACACGTTTAAGTAACCCAACCTTAGTATTTATAATTCCTATGGGAATCGTATCGCCTAGCTAGCTGGGCCGTAGTTATTTATCCTTTCTAGTCTCTTGTACGGAGTATTTCACAGCCGGTATTAAAGACGCATAGACCTTGGTATAGAGACAGGAAGACATGACGAGATATGATTTAAGGTCCCGCGCAAGCTCTTAAGAGAGGCAATCCACAACCTACGTAGCTGAGCTCCCAGAAGCTGATTATGGCACAGTTATAGTGCCCCCCCTAGGTGCTCGTCCCCGTCACGGATCCGAAAATGAAGGCGAGAACATGTGCCTCTGGAGCGCCCTACTAAATTGCACCCACCAGTGGCAGTGTTACGCCGAAACACCGCAACGTATACCTGATAAAAATCTTGTTCCCATTCCGTCCCTAACAATTACCATGTGTACCTTGTCATATCGGAGAATAACGCCTGTACCCGCCGAGTGATCACAGGCGGATGAGGTCCTCCTATTTCTTCTTCTTAGAGACGATTTTCTTGAATGCGTCGAATCCACTGGCGCCGATGGGTTTGAAGTCTGGGCCTTGTGATGGATTGAAGGTACTGCGCGGTGCAATGGTGTAAGCCTGTGGTAGGCCAGGCAGACGGGCCCGGTTGGTTTGATTTGCAGGGGCGAGTGCTCGCTCGCGCTCGGCATCTCGTTGACTTGCCGCGGGGCGTTGGGGGAGTGCCCTTTGGCTGTCTTGGGCCTGGCGCCGTTTGGCTGCTCTGTTGTTGTGCGTCAGCATTGATGATCACGAGACAAACTGAGTAAGAGGGAGACATACTCGTAATCATAATCACGCGTCTCCACAAACCGCTTCTTGTAGTCGTGCGTGCGGTTCAGGATAGGTCGGCTCCATTCGCCCAGCAACCGTTCGGCCATACGCTTGATTCCAATCTCGGGTCTCTTGGACTTGGTATAGAATAAAATAATCTTACCAATACCGCTCATGCGTAGGGACTCCTTCTCGATAGGTAGGTTGAGTAGAGCTTGGAAGATGTCTCGCTGGATATTGTACGCGGGGAGAGAGCCGTCGTTAAGCGGCTCTAAAAAGAATCTCACGTGCTGGAGAAAGTTGGTGTCCGGATCGATTACGATGTTTTGCAAGGCTCTGCTGGTCAAAAGCGACGTGACTTCTGGCAAGAGTTTGAGCTTATGAAGAGCCGGCTGACCGGTCTCTCGGGCCGCGTTGTCGGCTTCGCAGGCCTTCTCCATGCGGACCTTCAGATCGGCAATCTTCTCGTCCATCTCGTCTTCCAAATCCTAAAGTACCAAGAATATCAGCCATGTGACACACTGATAAGTGCATCGCACACAAAAAGCACATACATCCTCATCTTTCCTCTTACGTCTCTTGGTCTTGGGCTTCTCTTTGGCAGCAGCACGCTCGATGGCCCTTCGCCGGCGCTCTTCGGGTGTCAAGTTCTCTTCGTTTACAGGTTCGGGGGTCTCCTTCCGACTCTCACTTCCACCCGTCTTACGGACACGCTTCGTAGTGAGGACCTCGCCATCGGCCTCTTCATCGCGATCGCGCGCGCGTTTTTTCTCACGACGGCCTTCCTTGGGCTTTTTGGTCGCAGTACCTTTGCGTCTCGAGGCCTTCAAGGTCCGTGCCACGTCTTCATCAATCTCAACAGGCCGCTCTTCAATACGAACGGCGGAGGGATCGTAGTCTTCAAATTGATCTTCATCGATTTCAGACAGCGCGTCCGAATCTCGGTCGGAATGGGCAGCCGCATCGTCATCTCCTACGTCCTTTGGTGACACATGGTCGTTCGGGGTTTCTTCGTGGAGGGTCTCATCTTTTGCGGGAGAGCCCGCGGGCGACTCAGTGTCTGACATGGTTGTTGATGAGGCTTCGAAGAATGTGAGGTCGGGCGGGCTTGGGGAGGGTTGGGTAGATGATCGCGACAAGAACCCGAGAATTGAGGTTGTTGTGGAAGGTGAGATTTATCTCCAAGAGTCCTAGACTTAAAAGTCCAACTGAATTTAGCTGCACTTCGTCCTTTTTTTGTTTTTTTCGTTTCTTTTCAGGGGAAAAATAAATGAAGAAACAAGAGGAGAGGTGGTTGCTGGCTCGAGGAGAGAGTCTGCAGAATGGACATACTATATCTAGGTAGATACCTAAGGTAAGTACTGTGGGGCCCTTTGTGCTAGGGTATAAATGGATTAGGTACGTACCTGTTCTAGGGTTTCCAATGCACTCTGTATTAGGTTTAGCGCACTTGCTGCTTTTGCTCAGGCTTAGCTCACCTTAGCTCACCTTGCGATCAGTCAGGGACTCAAGAATCTATTGTTATAAATAAATTATATAAAACAGGTTCTACAGTAAAATTAAACAGACTATTATATATTAAACAGAAGTTTATTTATATACCTATAAGTACGGAGTAATTATACGTAGTATTATTACCTGCTTATGTTTATATAACTAGGATAATTTATTTACAACCAATTGAATTCCCTCTGAGATAGGATAAGAATTTACACCAGCGAACAGGTAGACGTGGATGAGGCATTAGTGAATAATGTGCTTATTCGTCTTGGACTGGATATGTCTTATGGTGCTGTGAGGTTCACTCTAACTATTGTACGCGGTGACAGCGCTCGCTTGCGAACAGCTGTACCAGGCCGCCTATTCTGCAGCAAACCAAGGGTGCTGCAACGCCTTCCGCGCCGTGATCCTCCGCAAAGGATCCATGCAGGTCATCTTGCAGACGAGGTCCCTGAACTGGGGGTCCACCTGCTGCCACCTCCCAAAGGGCAGCCTCGGCTTCTCGGTGAAAGTTTTGCAAAGTTCCTTAATACGTTCGACAAACGGATTATCTTCTCCCCCGTGATAAGCAATAAAGCCCTCGAAATCCTCCTCGTCGCTGGCGAAGAAGGACAGGTGGCGGCTGAGTATCAGCTTCGCCTGCTCCTCGGGGGAAGCATGGTTCGCCTTGTCTGAAAAAAACACCATGCTCCCAGTCCACGCGAATATCGCCTGAGTGCCTGCTAGTCAGCATCCGTGTACTGTGTTTTCTGCCCACAGAAGAACTCACCACGACGGCAAAGGAGTAGATGTCTGATGGGGTGTTCTGGATTCCCCGAGCCCAAGCCTCCGGGCTTCGCCAGAAGTGGTTCCCCGACAAGCGGTCTGTAAGGCCCTTGGCTTTGGGCGGAAGTAGCACCGCAGCTTCCAGGTCGGTGATCTGGACGTTGCACCATTCAAGGTCACCATTCTGCTGTTTGAAAGAATCCATCATGATGTTTGTGGGTTTGATATCTGTGAACTATGTCAGCACACATGCCACAACCCTGTAAGGGAGGCACTGACCGGTGTGGATGATGTGCTCATCGTGCAGATCAGCGAGACCGGTAAGAGCATCCCTTATGATGGCCTTTTTGGCGACTGAAGAAAGAGCTGCGGTGTCGACATGGAGCAGTCCCTTCTCGAGATAGGGGAAGACGAACATATGCCGCTCAGGAATGCTATCCACGGCTGTTCTGACATGGGGAGAGTGCTTGACGTGCTTCTGTAGCGAAATAATGTAGTCGAAGTCGCCTGGGATGATGTCCTTGAGAATGAACTGCTTCCCCTCATGTCTGAAATTGGGAGGTAGTTGGGATTTCCCGCCCTCTGGCTATGCGCCGGACAGATCTCAAGGAAAGGGTCAACCTACGTCGCGCGGTACACACACCAAATCCTCCCAGCGGCAGGCCGCTCCGAAAGCACTTCGTCAATGACATAGCACTTGTCCAGAGATGACTTGAGTTGTAATCCCCTGGGCAAGGGCTGCTGTCCGATGGCGGACGTAGAAGTAGGGGAGAAGACTGAAGACATGCTGGCAAATCGATAGAGATAGTGTGTTACTTTTCGAGGCGAATTTTGTGCCCGAGAAAGAGGGAGTGAAGGGAGAATAGAGAGCTGGGAAAGTGACGGAAGACGGAGACGAAGCGTCCGCGTAGATAATGGGACTGCGCGGGGTCCCATGGCAAAGTACCTGCTCAAGCAGACGTGGATAGATGGTGGTTTCGCTGGGTAAAAATTGATGTTGAATGAAATGCATGTTGGATGCGATGGCTGTTTGATGACGCGCGGTGTGGGGCCCAATTTACGCGTCTTAATCTCCCATCCTTCTGACTGTAAGTGTCGAGGCGGCCAGAAAATAAACTGTCAGACCTACCACCACCTAAGTACATTATTACTTCGTGATATAGAAAAACCCGCTGCCCTAAAAAGAGTTTTTATCGAAAAGAGAAGATATAATTTCTTATCTAGGCTGTAGTAAAATCTATAGAACATATTCGACTATAGTTAACCTTTATTCTACCTCAAGTAGTTACTTTTCCCTTGTTAAAGCCGAGGGCAATAATTACAGTTAAAACCTACCTAGGTAGTTATCCTAAAGGTTTACCGGAGATTAAATATTTATATCTATAACTACCTACAGCTACAACTTTAACTATACCTAGCCACTTAATCCTATAATGTAGAAAGACGTATAAGTTTAGCGCGTTTCCTGTCATTCCGCACATTCGATAGTTGATTTCCAGCTCATGTTCCTGTATCGCTCCATTACCGAAATCATCGCCACTCTTGATCTCTCACACCATGTTTTCAACATCACTTGGCAAGAGGCAATGTACTTCAACGTGGGACGGCTTGCCTAAAGAAATCCGGCTTCTTATCTTCGAAGCCCTGATGCACACCAGCCCGCTTGGCCACAGTGTCTCGAGAGTAAGACAGAACTCGAGCGATTCAACTTCGCTCGCATCAAACCGACGCCATCGCGCCTCGCTGATTTTAGTTCGATGATTCATCGCAATCGGGCTCTCGTTCACTATATCCTGTTCTGCTTGGAACTTGATGACTATGGTTGCAAGACGTGCGCGCCTGACTATAGGATTCTCACAAATGCTATATAAGTTCGAATTTATGAACGCCAATGAATTTGAATGTTGAAATAAGTTTCAACGCTCAGAAAATTTAAACATTTGAGATTTCTTCAACCCTTATATACACAGGTTAACTCACACCTACCCCATACAGCATATAGAACTGCCACACAGACTACCGTATAGACTGAATAACTGGCTGTCAATAGGTACGGACCTGCCTGCCTGCCTGCCTGCCCATGGTTCATACAGGTACGGAAGTCGCGATAGGTTCACCCTTGTCAGTTTAAATAAGGGACAGAATTTCTATTTCTACAGAGAAGCCAATTTAGTAAAGTCTTATAATAAAGTGGTTCGACTTACACGTGCCATAATTTCCAATATAGCAAAACGTAGCCGGCGTAGTCAATACAGCTTAGCCAATACCCTACTAAAACTTGCTGGGCTCAGGAATTGAGAATATCCACGTAAACGGGTAATCAACGTTTCAATATTTCTTAAATTATTAATTAAATATAAATTAACTACCGATTGACTATTGAATAAGAATCATCTAACCGTTCCTTTCATAGTTGAAAGTGTTCAGATGTTGAAAAAGTTAAATCCTAGGTATGCTTCAGACAACCACGCATAGCCGCGCCACACAACTGACTAGCCCAAGCCACACCAAACCAATGGCTACAGGTAGTATGGTGTACTCCGTACATACGGAGATATGGCGCTGTATTACCAAAGTGCCCCACCATATGGTGGGGCACTTTGAGCTGCTAGGTTGCCTTGCATTGTGGCGTATTGGCATTGATTTATTTGTTTACTTTTCTTTTGCTCGTAGTTTCCAGTCCGATTGATAGTTAAGAACCGGGGTAGCTGTTGCTGTCGCACGACACTTGTACCAACCTCCGCCCACTGCGCAGCGAGGTTGATTGCCTCCCCAAACGTTTGCTCTTGCTCTCCCTCGACTACCACAGCAACCACACTCTAGCCTAGTACCAATTCCCTGTTCCCTGTTTGCAACATTCAGTCCAAACTCGGGGATGGACAGGCGAACTCATGAATCTCCCATGGACTGGGAATACCAGAACGCTGCGCCGATGGACCCTTCAAGCCCCTTTGCTCAGTCTACAAGGCAAATTCAAGATAAAAGTTAGCCTACCCAATAAATTCACGATCTAGAACATGCAAGCAAGCAAATAAAACAACATGCTAACTCATATTGACATAGACCCTTTCGGAGGCCATTCAAGTTTTGGCGCATTTAACCAGAACAGCTTCGGTCGCGCACCGATGACTCCCTCGAAACCTCTACCTCCCACGCCCATGCAGCAGCAGCAGCACCACCAGCCGCCACAGACTCCCTCGATATTTGGTAACCCCCGAACACAGAGAACTACGACGACGACGGCGCCGTCCTTCCGCAACCCGGCTTTCACCACGCCACGAAAGCCTTTCGATATGGATGATGTATCCGCTGCCGAATCGAGTCCGGCCGCTACTGACGCCTCGGACTTCCCTGAGACACCGGACCACGACCAGTCTGTCGACCTAGCCCACATGACCATCACACCTGCGTCCATAAGCAAGCACAGATCGCTGTTCGCAAAGAAGGCGAGCGGCAGGGGCGAGATTTCCAAACCCGTCTTCCCCTCCCGAGACAAGATCCGCAAGCGCAAGAAGTATAACGCCGATAAAGACGTAAGCGGGTATCGGCTGCCGTACATCCAGCCGGGCGAGGGCGACTCGGACTATGAATCTGATGAAAGCACCTTTGAACGGAACAAGCCGCAGCAGCACGAGCACAAGAGGCGCAGCAGGGACGGGTGGTTCGGCAATTTCCTGGCTACCCTCCAGCGGCATCCCTATGCGCCCAGCATCCTCGGCTACTGGCTGAATTTCGGCTTCAGCCTCGTCTGCGTGACGGGGACGCTGTGGATTGGCTGGGCCATCATCGCTGGTCTCCGCGAAGACTTTGCTGCGGCGAAATCTGCTGTTCGCGCTGATATTCTTGAGGAGATCCGCCAGTGTACCATCAACTACAGGGACAACAGGTGTAGCCCGATAGAGAAGCGGTTGCCGGCCATCTCGCAGTTATGCGAGCAGTGGGACGCTTGCATGAATCAGGATCCGGACAATCTCAAGAGGGTCCAGCTCGGCGCCAAAAACATCGTCGAGATAATCAACGAGATCGTGGATACTATGTCCTACAAGACAATCGTACGTGAATCTTTGCATTATCGCACCCCATTCCTGGACAGACTGAATCTTACTGACATACCATCCTAGGCTCTATTAATACTTTTACTTATCGTCTTTCTCTTCAGCGGGCGGTCGCTCTACAAGACCGCCAACCATTACCCGGACTTCACAAGACATCCGCCGCCCACCTTCCAACCGCACCCAAGTGAACACGCCGTGCCTCAACAGGTGTACTGGCAGCCCATACATCCGCAGACGCCTCGCCGGAACTTGCGTCACTTACCGCCAAACGACGAGACGCCCGAGACTGATGTGACACCACCGCCTAAAATGAAAGCGCTGCTACCACCCACGACCCCTTCGGGAAGACTGAGTCCCACCAAGGTAGATAGGGAAAGAAGTCCGACGAAGAGCCGGAGCCGAAGCCCAACGAAACTATATTGAGTCTCCTAAATAGTATCATCTGATTAAAGCAAAGAGAAGGAAAAGAAGGCTTGAAGGGGGCATGTTTAGTATAATAAGGCATGAGGGTGAATCCGGGGGTTGGGACTATTTTAAGCATGAGGATACAATGGTTAACTGGGTCTACCGCAACGAATCGCATTTACATGTTCCTATTTCTGTGGCCGTTTGGTGATGCTTGCTTCCTGATGCAAAGTAGCCGTTATTTGCTAGGCCCTTAAGTTTGCATACCTTATAATGTCGACCAATTCAGCCCAAATAAATTCAAGGCTATCTCTGGAGTCATGAGTTGCTATTCTTATGTCTCTTACAATTCCTCACCTGCGTATCATTGTCATCCAAGACACTGCCCTCGTCTCATTCAAGCTTCAGCTATCTAATTTAGGGCCGTACTGGGTTTCGGACTGAAGCATGTGAAGATCTACCACTTCTCAACGCTGATCCGACGATCATTCTGCACTAGTCTTCAGATTCTAACGTCGCTAGCACGTTTTGTAGCCAAACCCGAAAAAATTGCTGAACAAGCTACCGAAAACGCCAAATTCGACCTTTATGCTCACGTTATGCTAGAAGTCTTTCTCGAAGCCATTGTTGTACGTCGTACAAGTTCTGAGTCATGCTCTTGGATGGGGGCCCTTTTCATCTGCAGGGAGCTTCGGCGGCGGCGGTTTAGGTATGTTGTATCGAGGATCGCTAAAAACTATAATTTCGTCGTCTGCAAGGTGCTCGGACTAGTTTTAAGCCGTGGGGGAGCTTGGGTATAGTTCCTATCTCAAAGGAGGCCGAAACAGTATTAAGAGGTGAGAGAAATCTTGATTCGTCCTCGAGATGCGAAGCTGCTTAAATACCTGACCGCCTGGTTTATACTAGCTCGACACTCGATCACGACCTTGTCCTTGTACCTACGCTAGTGAGGGACTAGGCCAACTAGACGGCAACTCCAACCTTGGCGAGCATCCAGAAGATCGGATTTATCTTCTTGCATCGACATTTAGGAGTGGGGGGAATGGGAAATAAGCAAATACCTACCCACAAAACGGTGCGTGTGGAGTTGGAAGCTATGCTGTTAGCCTGTTAGCGTACACGTGCTTTGAGAGCCTCGAGAGCTTCGAGAGGAGATAGGAGGCACGTATGCGTATTATCCACGATAGGTATATAACGGCCGGCACAGCATGCAGTGAATAGCTTGGGGCGGGAAGATTAAGCTTCTTCATATGGGTAGCTAAGCTGGGCCTGTCTTATGTAAGTAGACAACTACCTATCTGGTCAATGCAGTTAGTGCTGTAGCATTCTGTCATGGGATAGTATATCTTAGATCACTATGAGATAATCGTGACTCTCCAATCTAAGAGAACAACAGGCAATTAATAAGCAGACACACCAACTGATTCACGCTTGTAGCGTGTGCAACACCTAACCGTGGCGAACTGATAGAGAGGGCACTGAGGGAAACAAAGCATAAACAGGGTTCGCGGTTATGTCGTTAGTATGCGTAGAAGTTCAACTCGGTGAGTGAGGCCGTTCGGTTGTATATGGAGTTCTAATTGGCCGAGGCAGACCAGGTGTTGAGGGGGAGCTTTCGCTCCTTGCAGCCCCACGCGACGTGCAGCCCAATAGCAGACGGAGACACAGCCGGGCGAGAAAATAATTGTCCCAGTGTCTATCATCTCTCATACTCGGATTGTAGAGTATAGTGTATGGTATAGGCTCGAGTGTGTGAGAGGAAGCGCCAGCAGTAGTAACTGAGGTAAGGTACCTAGTATATAGCTGCTACAAATGTATTGTTTGTACCGTAGGTACTAATTAAGTCGGTAAGGTAAGGTGCGTTAGCAGGGGAGCAGAGGAGGGTAATAAGGCAATCGTACCTTCTCTTCAACCAATCGGTACCTTCTTATACATGGTGTACATAACTGGCCTACCTAGCGTGACAAAGGGGGATACGGCGTGTCATGGTCAGAACTGGGCCTCCCAAGGTATATATGTGTATCTCGGGTAGGTATACTAGCTTTGCTTACCTACTCCTCATCTGTCACTTCCCCCCCTACGGCTACCCACATATCTACTCTACTACATAGGTACCTCAGGTATGCATCATTTTGACCACAGCTTGCAGTGTTTTTATTTTTTCATTTGTTCCCGGTAACTCAAGACGTCCTACTCTGTATCGCCCCCCGTCTTTCTCTCGACAATGCGCTCTTCTTCGTAGGTAAGTGACGCAGCTGAGCAGGTGGTAGTCGACAGACCACTTCACCTCTATTTCGTTGATTATGAAAGCCGTCCCACCAGCTTCAACTCCCCCTCCTATCCGATTGTGCCACTCCTCCCTCTTCTCGGGCTTCGGCTGTGGCCTCCTGTGCTGCATTAGCTGTAATGAGAGCTACCTGAGCTATATGAGCTAGAGGTATACAATAAACTGTACCTACATTATAGTGGCTGCTGCCAAGTCAACGAGCCTTTCAGACCTCGCGCTTCCAGCATGGTGGAGCTCAGTCCGTTGCGCGCATCGCGTCCGGATACCTACCACCCACCCTATGCCTCTGTCGCGCCGAACGTCTCCAGCTTCTTGACTGCCTTCTTCACTGTTATTGTATCTAGATACTGACGAGGAGGCTAGGCGGCGGCTTAGGTACTGCGAGACCATCCACGCGCGTGCGCGCGCATCTTGAGAGCTCGTCCATCTTACCCCTCGTAGCTGTAGCCGCAGTCGTTTCCCCAATCGCCTCGCGTGCCACTTTGCATTGCGTCCCTCGATGGGTGCAGAGTCGCGATAGGTTCCGTACTCTTATAGCACCCGCGTATTAGCGCGCCCTGTGCTTGCTGAGGCCTAGGCCCCCAATTGGCCCAACGTGCGGTGCTGGTCACGGCTCCTGCGCATCGTTGCGCCATCCTATTCGCACATATATGGTCGCTGCGCTACAATTATCGCAGTCCTTTTCCGAACGAGCATGCGCCGTCGACCTTGAAAGCAAACAACACCATGGAGGAGGAACAGGGGCGCGGCACATCGGTAGAGCGAACCTCCACCTCATCAAAGTCCCAAAAGAACGATGCGCCCTCGACTTCCGCCGTAGCGGGGCCGACCAGTGCTGTATCCTCAAAGCGCAGACGTGGCTTAGGCATAGTTACACCCAACGCCTGTACTGAGTGTAGAAAAAAGCGTGCTAAGGTATGTAAGCCTGTGTTACTGCTACGCATTTGTTATTATTGTTGTTATCACATTGCTCCTACGTGCCAACCCATCTTCGCTCAGCCCCGTATCCTCCGTTAGCGCGCGAGGCAGACCGCAGATGTGAGAACCTGAAACGAGATTAACATGCGCCTAGTGCGACGGCCAAAAACCCTGCGGCAGATGTAAGTCTCAGAAAGACGTTGAGTGTATCTACGAAATTCCTGTGCGTCAATCCAAGGAGAATCTTCGCCATGAAATTGAAAACTTGCGGAAACAGCAGCGGCAAAATGAGAATGTCTTCTCTGCTCTCGTTCGGCCTGAACTATGGGAAGATGTTCTTCAGAGGCTACGGAATGGCCAGACCGTCGAGGTCATATCGGAGTGGTTGAGCGGCAATTTACCCTCTAGCACCAGTGGCTTATCTAGCTACGTACAACCAAGTGACTTCAGATCTGGTGTGGCATTGGGACCGTCGCTCTCGGCGTACACAGGGACCATGACAGGCCCTGGTGGCTACGGACCCGGTGCGATGAGCCAAAGTGTAGCCCAAGGCCCCGTCATGAAACAGGACTTCGATGAGAACAGCCCTTGGAACTTTTCATCGCAGAGCCGGTCCTTGTCACAGCCAAGTACACATCCCGATGAGATGCAATGGACCTCAGAAGGGCCACCACGATCCCGCGTGGGATTGTGGCTTCAGGACCAGGATCAGTCTGGAGAGAATAATCGGTATCGAGGGGTTGACCAAGTGCTAGCGCCTTTGGAACCTCCCGAGACCATGGTTCCCCCAAGCACATGGACCAACATCACGAACGACTCAGCTCTTGTTCAGCACCTGCTTGCGCTGTATTTTTGCTGGGAGTACCCGACTTTTGCTTCGTTAAGCAAGGAACATTTTATGCGAGATTTTGTACACGGCCGCCATCGATATTGCTCCCCAATCTTAATCAACGCCTTGCTGGCCCTGGGCTGCCGGTTTTCATCGCAACCGACCTCACGAGCGAACCCTAACGAGCCAAAAACTTCTGGTGATCATTTTTTCAAAGAGGCCTTGCGACTACTATCTAGGGAGACAAATAATCACACCTTGACCACGATTCAAGCCTTGGGGATAATGTCCATTCGAGAGGCTAGTTGCGGAAGGGATTCCGAGGCGTGGTACTATGCAGGCCAGAGCGTGCGACTTGCCATCGAAATGGGCTTGCATCACCTTCATGATGACGGTGACGAAGACGAGCTTGCCGTCCAATCTGCGACCTTCTGGGGCGCTTTTGCTCTTGACCAGTGAGTCTCAATTCCATCACCTCTCGTCTCTTTCTCCTTTGAAATAACCAAGGTTGATTAAGTGCGTGGTCGCTGGCAACCGGTTCTCTACCACAGTGTTCATGGTTCCTCCAACTGCCACCAAAACCCGTCATCATTGACGGTATTGAGGCTTCGCTGTGGATACCATACACCGATGACGGTAAGTAAAAGAATGGAACATCTCATAGGAAATTTACAATTATGATATCTTTGAGTAATTAACTCTTTGCCCAAGGAGCTCCGCTTCAGCGTTCTTGCGAGCAGCCGTCTAACGTGCGGTCGGTCTATAAATGCTTTTGCGAGCTCAGCGAACTAGTGCATCAATCCCTCTACGTCTTACACTCACCAGGAAGACCACTGTCGAGCCGAGATCTACTCAGCATATACACACAATATCTAAACTGGTATGACAGCATCCCTGAAGTTTTACGCTTGGGTCATAACTTCACACCTGCTGTACTCTTCGCTCAGTAAGTAGCCGACTACTTCTTCGAGCTAATTATCTTTACCCACGGGCTTTGTGGAAACTAATCATTGCCAGCATGTACTATCATTTTGCTATACTACTCCTCTTTAGGCCACTCATTAAATTACGTATAATCGGGTCGGCGATACTCCCACGGGACGTTTGCTCCCAGGCCGCAGATGCCATCCAAGGGCTCTTGCGTTCCTACTCCCAGCTCTATACCCTCCGTCGAACCCCCTCGTTCGTGCCCTACTTCCTCTTAACATCATCCATTATGCACCTGGCAGTTGGAGCTAGCATCACTGAGTCGCCATCGCCAACTACCCATTCATCCACGTCGACCGCGAGGCCCAGCCACCATCGAACAGGTTCTGGCCATGCAGCATCTTCGCCACTGGCAAGCGGCGGCGAGGAGCCAGCCTCATCACCATCAAGTCCCATGGCAGCGAAGCTCAGTCCAAAGGTTGCTGCTGCCATCAAACAGGGGATCGCCGATTTGGCGGAAATGGCGCCCTGCCACCATTTTGCGGAGCAGGCCCTCAATATATTGCGTTTTCTGGCTCGGAAGTGGAATATGGATGTTGAAGTCCCTCATAAAGGGGCCAAAGAGGAGGTTGAGAAGTTAGTCCGGCCCTCAACAAACAGCCTCAATTTTTTCGTACCCAATGTTTCCGCAGAAGACTTTAGGTCCAGCTGGCCTGAGCGGCGGAAGAAACAGAGGGCTGCTCCGAGACCCCCATACGAATCAAGTAATGTAGAAGGCATGGAAGGAGTCGTCCTTGATGAATCTAACCCTGAGATCCAAGGTCATCCATCGGCAGGCATCGGGCGAGGGCCTGGCCCAAGTTATATGGCAGAGAACCCTCTATTTTGGCCTTTCCCCATGCAAGGCCGGCCAATGCTTCCGGAAGGCCCTGAGTTAGAAGAAGCCGGATTTGCCCTGCTGTAATTGGGGAAGGGGGGGCAGAAAAGGAGTGAACACCGGACTATCAACGTTGGGCCGGTTGGCTCATGACGAGCTACGCTGGGCATCTCAGGATATGAACTCACGACCTCGATTTCCTCATTTTCAATTCATGTAGAAGTCGGCGTAAGATACCCCTTGAGATAGAAATGGCGGAAGTTTGTAGTGCACTACTTAGAGCGACGCCTTGAATAAGAAAGTGCTAAAGTGGATGTATTATTCCCTACAGACACCCGGGCTCAGGCCTTCCACTTAGAAACTCAGCAGGAACAATCGTGATGTTGTCAATATAGAAGAGGCTCTACAATGCGAGCAATAAATGCCCTTAACGGCTCAAGCACAAGCTCAAGGGCACTCGGCATACAAACAATGGGGACAGACAATGCGGGCATGGGTAACGGCGTCCAGGATACCGGACATGTCGTGTCGAATCGAAGTGGAAAAAAGTATAGCGCTTGTGCGACACAGATACAAATATATCCCACCGGCTGGTCTCGAACTAACTGCCGCTCATGGCTATTAATACGCGATGGCCTCATGATGTCACAATAACTACGATATAGGCCGGGGTCGCCGGAATAACGGGAGCAGAGGCAGAGTAGCGTAGGGTTGGAAACACAACTACTGGTAGGAATGGAATGCAAGAGAAGCAACAGCATATATGCCGAATAAGTGGAATGATAATAATATATACCGAACGACATACTTACCTACGCATACGCATCTATCTATGTATCTACATATTACACTAGCTACATATACTAGACTACCTAGTTAGTATACCTACATTAGTCTAGATAGGTAGAAGGTAGTATGGAAGGGCATGTCGGACATGGTCCGTTGTTTTATAAAACGCCCGGCCAATGACAGCTGCAGCCATGCCCCCCCGGCCATCTTGAAACGAGATGGACAAAACAGCCTTGTCAGCAAGACAGAGAGAGGGAAAGGGAAGGAAGGAAGGAAGAAAGCGGAGCCCAAGAGAGCGCGACCATAGCAAATAATGTGTATACATACTTACCTAGTAGTGTACTATGTAGACCAAAGAGCGACGACGGGCAAGGACTAAATTTAAACTGATCGCTGGCCGGAGGGGGAGTAGGCGCTCATTGGCGGCTGCAACCCCCCATCGGGCGTGTTTCGAAACGCCAAAGCGGAATCGATCATGTGCTGACTGCTGGCGGCGATCTCCTGGAGCGTTTCAGGTTGAGCCCACCAACGATCGAGGGCGGCAGAAAGGAGTTTAGCGCGACGTGCACAACCCCTGGCCGATCGGTAGGGGGTGTTTCTGGGATGCGGCCACCAAGGACAAGACAGGGCCTAACCTAGGTACCTACCTGCTATGTCGGTACCTACACTAGCACCATTTACTTGGTGTCCTCAGCAGCACCGCCCTCACTACTGCACACTGCACACGCTACAACTCGCAGGTACCGTGGTACATCCATCCGCACCACACCACCGCCAGCGTGGAGATCGCCTGTGGCCGAGCCACTCAGGGGTCGGCTCTCTTAGGTATGTAGCTACTAGTGTAAGTAGGTAGCGTGAAGTACGGACACGGACAGACAGACAGATAGCCTACACGATGAGAACGAGACGAACCGTTGCGCCTTGCGCGCCCAATAAAATAAGCCATGTCGGTCATGCAGCGAAGCAGCAGAATGTAAACCTTAGTAGGGGGTGACAGTGATACCTAGTGTACGGTATGGGTATGGGAATAATGAATGGGCATTGGCTTGGACCGGCTTGGAGTGCATTGGATGGATTGGATTTTAGTAATGCAGGGCCGGTAAGGCACGCCACCAGCAGAAGCAGAATACCAGAGAAGGGAAGGGCAAGTCGCGGGAGTTGCAGAGGGCATGGCAAGTGCGTGCAAGCCTGGTTAGTGGAGGTAATAAGTATCGATCGTATTGTATCAACAATGGTAGTAGCGAGTGACATTGGCATATTATATTGGCATGGGCATTGTTAGTGGCAGGTAGTGGAAGGAAGTAGCAGTGGTAGTAGTGGCAGTGACAGTGGCAGTTATTTTGGCAGCGGCAGGAGCAGCGATTCCGTGAAAACAACCCCCCCGGTCCGGACAACACAAACGAAACATGGAGTAATGTACACTACACACTACCTTACACACAACACACTACACACGATACGAGCTGGGAACACAATTGCTTGTCTAACCGACTAGGTTAGGCTGTCTGGTCTCAGTGGTCTGTCTGGTCCGTCTGGTCTAGAGCACGACGGAGGATATATCTATCTCAATCACGCCGCCAGCCCAAGACTGACAGCCGCCTGCGCGCGCTTGGCTTCGATCCTGCGACCTGCTCTTTTGCCGATCAAGCCATCCCATCCTATCCAGCCAGCCAGCCAGCGCCCACGACGCTTAATTAACAACAAAGCTACTCTTGTCTCCTACGCGCGCCGTCTCTCGTTTATCTACTACAATACCTACTTACTACTTACTACTTACGTGCTTCTTGCCTGCTCGTCTACTTGCCCACCTATACTAGACTCTAGATCATTACTGTTACTACCTACCTACCGGTACCTTAGATCTTCATCCTCTCTCCCTTACTCACACATACACACTGCTTCTCTCTATCTATCTCTAATTCCCGCTCTTTGCTTTTCCCTCCTCCTATCTCGCTCTCCCCTTCACCCCCCTTCCACGTCGAAGCGAGAGTCACCGAACGCTATCATCTTGTTCTCTCAAGTGTATGCGACCGCATAGACCAGATGGATGATCCGTCGAGGATATTAGCTCAGGCGAGGCAACAGCTCGAGGCCTTGAAACAGGCCGGTCTCAGCAAAAATGATTTATTAGCTCTGCTAGAGGAAGAACCTCAGCAACAACTACAGCAGCAACAGCAGCAGCAACAGATGACACCCGTGACACCCGATGGTATGCGTCTCTCCGTGGCCAATGATAATGGAATCACTCACGTTGACTGTGCCAAACCAGCCTCTGCCCTGCAGAACTTTAGCTATCACGACCTCAATGCCTCATTCAGACCCCCACCTCAGTACAGATCATCCGTGTCCACGGTATCCAGCAGCTCGAGTGGCGACAGCTGCTTCTCGGCCGCCTCGGTGCGCAGTTCGGTCTCGTCTACGTCGGCTCCCTCGACCGAGTCCAAGTTCTGGTGCACATCCTGCAACAAGACGTTCAAGCGCAAGTTCGATTGGAAGCGCCACGAGGAAGAGTTCCACGACCGCTCGCGCAAGTATCCTTGTGATAGCTGCAACCAGAGCTTCTGGGGCCCTAACACCTTCAACCAACACCATAAATCCGCCCACGGCTGCCAGACGTGTCCCCACGCCGAGATGGTTATGAAACCGATGAGGAAGAGAAGGGCATACGGCTGCGGCTTCTGTGCCGCCCTGCACGGCCAGTTCGAGCGGCATATTGACCACGTGGCGACGCACTTCGAAAGTGGTATGACGAAGCAGGACTGGTCACATTCCAACGTCATCTACGGGCTGCTTCACCAACATGGCATCATCGAATCCTGGAAGGCACTGGTAGCGAGCAAGCACAATCGATTCAACGATCGCCAGCCCATGTTTGGTTGGTCACCGGAATCGACGGGTAGGGCGCACGGGTTTGTCGAGAACGAAAACCCGGGCCAGCTGCAGGATCTCCTCGAGTTCTTCGATGGTTCTAAGGAGAGCGCTAAGAAGATCGTACAGCTGGCTGAGACGTGTGTACATGTTGTCTTGCGGCCCAGGTCGCCAACGTCGAGCCCAGCTACAGCGACCGAATCTCTCCCGTCGTCATCTATCACAGTCAGCGGCCCGCATCGACAATCCGTCTCGCGTAGCACGGGGCGGGAACCTCGACGGTCGGCTTCTGCATCAGCGATAGTGAAGGCAAACAAGGCGGTTAGGCGGACAGCGTCCAGCTCCACTGCACCCTTCGAGACGCAGCCCCCAAAAACAGCTCTCACACCCGTCCCATCCATGACCCTGCCCTCATCATCAATGCAGTCGCATCAACAATTAGGTCCAGCAAACAACATGTATCCTAGTTACATGCATGCTCCAGACACTCCCAGTCATCCCCAACCTCAACTTACCCCCATAAACACGCATACAAGCACATATGCAGATAAAGCCTTGCCTCCTCCGCCATTAGACCCGGTGTCGCCCATGGCGGTCGACTTCCCACCATTCACCGAGGCACACCATATGGGTGCGCCCCCACAACCACAGAGTTTTCTCCCGGAAGTCGACTTCGCGAGTGACTGGCAGAGCTTCACGAGCACTCTTGTAGGCGGAATCGGTGACGAGCAGCAGCAGCAGCAACAGCAACAACAGCAGCAGCCTCAACATCCACATCAGCACCCACATCAGCAACAGCCGCAAGTGATGGGGCCTTTCCCGGCACAGGGATTCCCTATGAGCTGGGAGGATCTGGGGCATTTCTCTGGAACGCCGGGGCCCTGACGCGAGCCAACAAGAAAGGTTAAATACTAGAGACAGGTCGACTGCCGGCGCAAGGATTAATAATGACGCTACGATTAAGGGGGATAGGTATTGGCCATAATTGTATAAATGGTTTTCTTTTTTTTTTCTTTTGACGTTGATTTGCCTATGTGTTATATAAAAAAAGATGACGATGGGATCTATGAAGAGAGACTGGATGGATATTGGGTGGGAACACTATGCGCCGAGGATGCAAGAGAACCCCAACCTCGAACATTGAGAGAAAAAAAAGCTCGGCTGGAATTGCATATTGTTTATATATAGAGACTCAGAGAATGATGGAGATATGAGACGAAAGACCGGACAAGATGTGGTAATAATGGGGAACTGAACGGATTGTATCAAGAGCGAACTATTAGGTGCATTGGTATATACCTTGAATTGAGAGTCCACCACCACTATACTATACACACCCGTTTACTCACTATCTTCGTTGTCCTTTGGAAGAAGGCTAGCTAGCGTTGGGTATCCCACCTACCGAGACAATTGACTCTAGATACCCCATGTAGGCTTACTGCCGCAGGATCATGGTAGGTCTCTCTTGAGCTTACGGGAGGATAAGCAGAAACAGTCGGTCTACGCATCTTCAGTACATTCGAATCTTGTCTTTCAATTAATTGTCTCTGTCCGCCATGTGGCAAGGTAAGGCGAGGCGAGGCAAGACAAGACGAGAGAGAGAGACCGTGTCCGAGCAATTGTTTCAAGCGAAGGTTAGATGAAGTGTCTACCTATTTATACTCCCTCGTGGCGGGTATATATGTCTATCATTATGATTTACATTTCTAGACCGTCTACATCCCTAGTGTACGTTATTGTAATGGCATTAACTTTACTTACCTAATCTATAGTAGGTGTTTTACTTACGCAAATATTAGCGTGTATATACTACACTCTGAAAGCATTGATTGATGTATGTCTATTCATTTAAGATTGGGTAGGTAGGCAGGTAGGTAGGTAGGCAGGCGGGCAGGGAAATCCTGCTTGAGGGAGTGAGATTTGATTCCGCCCGTTAATTGTCACATTAGCTGATTACTTACTTATGATATACCATACTAGATCAATACGCTTATCAGATAGTGTCATGATTGACAATTGAGGAAAGAAGGGTCTGCTTATGCTTTGTGATGCTGGTCGTTGGTCGTTGGTCGTGGCTGTGTCTAGTTGATTCGCGGCTCATACGAAGTTCATTCCATCATCTTGTTCGTTATCGTTTCCCCGTCGTTGATAGGCGCGCCGGGTTTCGCTGGTTAGTTCGGGTCTCGCTCGTTTGTTCGCTCGTCTCGACACCTGAAACGGACTGGGGACTGGGGGGTTAGGGCGTTCGTTTTTTTCGTTGGTTGGTTAGTTGTTTGCTTCGTGTTTCGTGGGAATCGAGTGATTACAGCAATGTGAGGGGTTGATTGGTGACGGGTAACACTGCCCGCCTTACAGTTTGCTCGGACGTTGGAGAAATTTTTCTTTTTCATTTTTTTTTCTCTCTTTAAAGCGGGAAAGAGAAAAGAAAAAAAAAAAAAGTACTTTGTTGCTGCTGACCATCAATCAGCCTTTCTGATGTAGCACATGAAGTCATATCTCATTCAATTGGCCTGTTTGGTTGGATGCGGATGCCCGGCTCGTGTAAGTTGTGTAAGGGTAAGCGTGTTGGTAGGATATGCAGTGGTGGTGTTACATTCACTTTCAATTTTTTTTATGTTCTCTGTTCCTTCTTCGATACTTATGCATACGTCTCTGCTTATCTCCAGACCGAAAATCCGTCGCTGAATATCTCGAGGCTTTCTGGGTTTCCTGTAGAGGGGGCTGACTGTATTTGGCGGCGGATGCAAAAGAACGCGGCGTCGGCTATCGTAAGATCTTTCATTATGACGTTTATCAATCAATGTATTGTACCCTCTTCCCTTGTCGCTTATACTACTGCTAGTATCTATTAAGTAGATGCTGCTCATTACCCTTACCACTACGTAGTACTTCCTACAGCCAGCTGTACGTAGTACATAGGCGATGATGACGAGCTGATGGATATATTGTGTGATGTCTCACCCCCCTGCCCAACGGCCCATGCCAAGGTGAGGATGTCACAGTTCGAGAGCGATGCTACTGCAGAGTTCTCGACGCCATGTCGTCCGATGATGGGATGTCAAGGCGTCGGGTCGATCATGTTGTTTGCTCCTTCGACTCCTTACTTAGTATACATAGATAGGTAGGATCTACTTAGTATGTAGTATGTAGTATGTAGTATGTAGTATGTAGTAGATAGTGGTGGTGTATTAACGTTTTCCTACACTACGTAGTACACTACAGTGAGGCACAACTCGCTCTAACTATTAATGAACAAGTACGATAAGTTGTACGGTACCGAAGTAGTGGTTGGGGGGATCTTCGTCAACGCTATCCAAAGCCACGTGTTTACCCATGCGGAATTGCTGCAAGAAACGATGACTTACACCACGTTCGCTCTTCGACGAGTCATGGTAGTAGTGTATTGTATGCGTACTGTACGGAACATAACCCAACACACGGCTCGGCTAACCATCGCTGTTGTCGCCGTTATTGTCGCCGTCGTCACCGTTGTCCCTTGTACGCGCCGGCACTAGCAATGTGCAAATACGAGTATTCTCGTTACGACTAACCGCTAACTACTAGTATACCTGAGCCGACGCCGCCAAAAAAAAAAGCGGCTCCGCGAACGCCCCGTTCGCGGCAGTACAGACAAGTGCTTACGCAAGACCCGCGGAGAGGGAGAAAAGAGGAGCTATGACCCGGTCAGAGTATATCATATATCTACACCAAGTACTTATAATAGTCCTGTAATGAAAATGATATAGTTATACGCGTACGCATTGTGGAACGAACAACTAGTGCAACGGCGCTCATCGCAGGACAAGGACAGGATTGAGAAGATGGATGAGAGCCCCTGACGCGCCGCCCATTTCGCCAAAAGTGCGATCTACCAGCGCTAAAAGGGGAAGGTTAAAATCCCCGAACGTCAGTCTCCTCTCGTCCCCTATTCCGCCCAGATTGCCCACGCACGCAACGCCCAGCCTTACCAAGAATTCCTTTGCGTGGTCCATGTGGGGGTGGCCGTACCAGTAACGGGAGCAGTTGGACGCGCGGCTCTCGTACATTAGGCCTAAGAGGTCAATTATCTTGCGAGTATGATGTAGGGGTGGATGAGCTATCTTCTTGGCATGGCCATTCGGTTGCTGGGCTTTTGCTGGGCATTTGGCTGCCCAGTACACTATAGTACGCAGCAGCACATTAAACAGTCCCCCCAATTTATTTCGAATCCCGAAACCGAGCGCGAGACAATTACCGTTGTGCTTGAAATAATAGGGGATCTCTGAGCCTCTCCTTCTGCGGAATAGATAATAAAAAAGACAATGCGCATCTTATCTATATCTTTTCATCCTCTCCCCTCCTTTCCTTTCCTTCGTGATTGCGTGAACTAGCCCTGTAGAAACAGATCTATAATGCAGTTCACGATAGATGCAATCGTTTGCCAGAGCGACCAATCATGACACGCCTCTTACAATGGCTGCTACTCGCTGTCGTTGCCTTGAATGCGCGGGCGTGGGCATATGACGTATTTGGGTCTTCTCTATTCTATGAATTAGGGTTTTATGGCTGTGAGTTGACAACCAATTCCATCCTCAATTCCATTCCCTTCCGAAAACAACTGTGGTTGTAAACTTTGGTGTTTGTGTTGTGTATGTTTGGCTTCAATGTGTCTTACTACACTGACATCCCACATTCATTGAAGCGCCAAGATAGGTGAGCTGACTAACACGAATACCCCAGTATACCCAACAACGAGTTTCAAATCATCGGAACTCACTGCGCCACTACTCAACTTCCCTCAATGGGATGAGGAAAGATGTGGTGATGGATATTATTTGATTGCACAGAAGGGGAAGATAGTCTCGGACACGGGGCCGACGATTCTGGATTCGCACGGCGAGCTCGTCTGGGCCGACGATTCATACGGCGTGGTGTTCAATCTGCAGATCCAGACCTACAAGGGCGAGAATTACATAACTTTCTGGTCCAGCCCTGAGGGGAGCAACCACGGCTATGGGCGCGGGACGTACTACATGCTGGATTCCTCGTACCAGCTCTTCAGGAAATTCGAGGCCGCAGGCGAAGGCTTGAAAGGGGATCTCCACGAATTCCAGATCACAGAGCGCGGGACGGCCCTGATAACCATTTACAACCCGGTGCCCGCCAACCTCACCTCCATCGGCGGGCCGGAGCAAGGCTGGGCGCTCGACTCGATGTTCCAAGAAATCGACATCGCCACGGGCGCCCTGCTCTTCGAGTGGAGCGCCCTCGCGCACGTGGCGCTGGCCCACGGCCTCCGGACCTTCGCGGGCGAAGACGACGGCACGACCCCCGAGACGGCCTTCGACTACTTCCACATCAACAGCGTGGACGTCGACGGCGACGGCAACTACGTCATCTCGGGCCGCCACGCCTCGGCCATCCTGTGCATCGAGCGCGCCTCGGGCGAGATCCTCTGGACGCTCGGCGGGGTCGCCAACGACTTCGCCGACCTCTCCGGCGGCGCCGCCACGGACTTCATGTACCAGCACCACGCGCGCCTGCACGCGAACCACACGCTCCTCAGCCTCTTCGACAACGCCGCCGCCGAGCGCGCGGGGCAAGCCTCCGCGCAGCCGCGTAGCCGCGGCGTGCTCGTGCGCCTCGACACGAAGGAGATGACGGCGACGCTGGAGCGCGAGTTCTTCGACGCCGCGCACCCGTCGCGCACGGCCGTGTCGCAGGGGTCCATGCAGGTGCTCGAGGACCGCGTCGTGCTGGGGTACGGCTGGTTGCCGTTCATCACCGAGTTCGCGCTCGACGGGTCCGTCGTGTGCGCCGTCGAGCTCGCGCCGTGGGTTGCCGCGCGCTGGGGGCTCGTGAACACGTACCGGGCCTTCAAGGCGCGGGAGTGGAGCGGGAGACCCGCGGATCCGCCGTCGGTGTATCTTGATCCGGCCGACGGGCAGGTCTTCGTGTCGTGGAATGGGGCTACGGAGGTGGAGAGGTGGGTTTTGCAGGGCGCGGAGTGGATGGATCTTGTTGGTGGTGGTGGTGGTGGTAGCAAGGGCAGGTCGTCATCTGCATCAACGACAGGAAAGGCCGAGAAGACCGAGAGGGGTGAGGCTGCTGCTTCTGAGACTGACGGCTTCGTCGATCTCGATATCATAGTTAAAGATTCGTTCGAGACCGCCTTCGACATCCTCGACGACATGCCGCGGTACCTGCGCATCGTAGCCATCGACAAAGAGGGTAATGTTTTGCGACACTCGCAGATCGTCGACCGGAAGGCAGGGAATGCGGGCGGCAGCGGGGTCGGCGACGTCGTGGTCTGGGGCGCCGTGCTGCTTGCTCTGGCCGTCGCTATCCTGCTCGCGCTCGGCAAGAGGGGGCGCAAGGCGATATTGGGGAACTCGTCGCGCGTGTGCGAGGTTCTTGCACGTGCTACGGCGGCGTGCCGCGAGCGGGTCACATCGCGTAGTCTGTCTGCGTCTGTGTCTGCTGAGTCCGCACACGACCAGGTTCCGAGGAGGGGGTGGAGGAGAAGGAGGCGATGGTGGCCTTATTGGGGCACTGCTAAGGCGCATGAGTTGCAGCCTATGTATCATGACTAGATTATATCTACCGAGATATTCTTTTTTTTTTTTTTTTATAGTTGATAGATTATACCCATTCGTTTATAAACGTTTTCCCTTGAGTATTGGCTCTCTTCTAGTCTTCTAGAAGTCTTTTTCCCCTCTCTTCCCCCCGCCCCTTGGACAGGGGTGAATGGGTCAGCAGCATAAGAACCCAGCGATGAACGTCAAAAGATAAGCCATGGCACTAGGGTTAAATGCTCTTTAAATCTGAGATCAGTGTAATAAGCATTCAGAGATGCGTTAACCTTGCAGAGCCGACATCTACTGCCTCGGTCGGAAAAGCCGTCTTGTTAGGGGAAGTGGACATGGTCGCTTCGTTACTAACTCTTTTGCATGGCTAAGAAAGAGGTTGTTGATGATGTCTTGTTCTCCAGACGTTTTGTGTTCCTCTCTTTCCACCATGGTCAGCGCCCTTTGATAATACTAAGTCTCCCTGAGACGAAGTGGTCAGGGTTTTCTGTATTCCTTGATCCATAATAGTTTTCCGAGAAGAATCATGTAGACTATGCAGCAAGTAGTCCGTGCGTGGCTTACTTCCTAGTTCACCACCTCTCCTTGCGTAGTGGACTCTCACCTTAATCTCAGTAGATTATTCTCGTTTTTCCGTGCAGTAATCGCGTCTGGCTACCTCAGTTCATCATGCTATTGCAGCCGTGATCTTTAAAAACTTAGCAATAGATGGATCAACGTAGCAGAAAGCGATCGCCGGAGACTATCATCTCTCGGGACTGCCCCTGATTAGGACGATATAAAAAAACATAAACTGATCAGGACAGTGAAAGGAGTGGTTACGCAGTTTCTGAGATATTTAGATATTCAGAGAGTACGCCTTTGGCCAACACAACAACGGACCTGTCGACTATGTTGCGTGACATGAGATCCTGCAACTGCTATGTATTGGAGTCACCAATATGAGCACGTTTCACTACCGGTAGACCAGTCGAATCACAAGCTTATTAAGTGCCTAATAATGCCAACGGCACCTCCAATTTATTATTTCGGCCTGACTCTCGTGGCACTCGGCACTCTATAAGATTATGTGATATTATGTAGAGTTCCATCTACCTAGAGGGTCCAGTGAGGGGAATGGTAAGTTGCCTATCTAATAGTGAGGGGCAATTGGGAGCAAACACTGACAACAAAAGACCAAACAAGAACAGGATTACTATAAAGCAAAGGTTTTACGTTTAGTTTCCTAAGTTATTATTAATATATTTGGTTCTATAGCTCGGCATTGTGGTTCCTATTTGCATAGCGGGTGCTGGTAGGACTGCTTTCGCAGCCGTTCTTGTCCCGCATACGCCCTTTGGTCTGTAGATAAGACGAACAAAACATCCGATGATAGGAGATTGTACACCGTACCCATCGCGTATGCGCTTGCACGTATATAAAAGTATGATGGACTTTGGAATATGAAATCCTCAGTGGCAGTAGCGAAACCATGTGAACAGTTTATTGAAGTCTTGTGATTGGACCTCTGAGCAAAAGTAAATAGTGTCACTCTTCCTTCACAATGTCAAAGCCGGGTACAGTCATCTTGAGCGTCGACGATATTCGTAAGGAGGCCGCAAAGAGGCTAGATAGAGTTGCTCTAAGTTAGGAAACCCGCCTTAATGTGTCCACACGCTACTTTGAACTGACGATCATCGGTATGCAGACTTCTTCAATGATGGTTCAACTAATCAGGTCACGGTGCATGAAAATGCCACAGCCTTTGCCAAATATCGAATCCGGCCCCGCGTCTTAAAGGATGTATCCAACGCAGACACTAGTGTCACGGTTCTTGGCCGGAAGATATCGTTTCCATTGAGTGTGTCTCCTGCCGGGATTCAAGCACTTGCTCACCCCGACGGCGAACTTGCCACGAGCCGTGCCTGCGCAAGACGGGGCATCAACATGGGCGTCTCGTCATTCGCCAACTACACAGTTGAGGAGATCACGAGAGCCGGACTCGCTGTCGGTCCCATCGGCCACGTGATACAACTATACACGATGAAAGATCGAGCACTCCAAGAGCGCATCATCAAGCGTGCTGAGGCCGCGGGGTGCGTTGCCATCTTCTTAACAGCAGACAGCCCCGTGCTTGGTGTTCGATATAACGAGTGGCGGGATAACTTCCGGACACCCGTCGGCCTCAGTTTTCCTATACAGGAGAGGACATCTGAGATGATTCAGACCCAGACCCATGATGACAGTTTCATCGATTTCAACTCTGATGCGCATTCTTGGGCCTACGACATCCCCTGGCTTAGGAGTCGGACGAAAATGCAGATTTGGATCAAGGGCGTGTTGACAGCGGAAGATGTTATGCTTGCGCGTGAGTATAAATGCGACGGTGTCATTGTGAGCAATCATGGTGGTAGACAGCTTGATGGCGTACCCGCCACGCTTGACGTCCTTCCGGAATGTGTTGCAGCTGCTGAGGGCAAGATACCCATTCACATCGATGGTGGAATACGAACCGGAGCAGATATCTTCAAGGCTATTGCCCTAGGTGCCCAGTGCTGCTGGCTTGGTCGACCGGTGATGTGGGGTTTGGCGGTAAGTGTACATGTGTCTACCTAGTGATGTGGATGTTTTCTGATTAAATATAGTATGATGGCGAGAAAGGCGTGGAGAAGATGTTAAACGTACTATATGAGGATTTCAGACGATGTATGATGCTGGCGGGCTGCAAGAATGTCTCTGAGATTTCAAAAGCCTCTCTAGGCATTGTAGGACCAGGCAGACCTTTGGCTAAGTTGTGAAGTATTATTAAGCAAGCTATGGAATTAAGAGACCTTGTTTTCTTCGTCAAGTATACAGCATGCCACCATTTGCGCAAATAACGTCACCAGTGATCCAGCGTGACCGCTCCTCGCAAATAAAGGAGACTATGTCTGCAATATCCGCCTCTGTGCCGCAGCGGGGTGCAGCTGGGACTTTACGGTTTTCCTCTTCCATGCGTGATAAGTGTACCTCGCCTGCTGCACGATACATATCTGTGTCAACCGGTCCTGGGTTGACAGCATTAACTGTTACTCCATATTCATGCCCGAGCTCAGTAGCCCAAACTCTCGTAATTCCTTCAACGGCTGCCTTGGTGGCCGCATAAACAGTCTGTGTAGAATAACCTCCGCGAGCGGAGATAGAAGAGAGGTTAATTATGCGACCACCGCGCCTTATAACGGCTAAGACCGCCTGCGTCATAAATATGACAGCCCGCACGTTCACCGCCATTAACCGTTCGTACTCTGAGGCTGTAACATCTTTCAAGGGTGCGTTGCCTCCCAATCCGGCATTATTCACAAGTATATCTATTCCATCGCAGTCGAGGTCTTCTAACGTTGCTTTCAACATGATCTCAGGCGCATCAGAACTGGCCATGTCGACTCGGACGCATGTCGCACGAACGCCCAAGGCGCGAACTTCCTTGACGAGATTCACTGCCTGTGTCTCAGACGATTCGGAAATGTAGCTGAAAGAGACCTAGATAGTTCAGCTTCAGACCAATGTGTATTGCGAAAGGGGTGGGCAATGGACGCTTACGTTTGCGCCGTTTTTGGCGAGCGCACGAACGATGCCGGCTCCAATTCCTCGAGCTCCCCCTGTAACGATTGCAAACTTGCCTTGAAGTGACATGACTGAAAGTTAAAATTTAGGATTTCTAATACAAGACAGCATTTATCGAGTCGTCAGCACTTCTTCAGAATCTATATAGCCACCTAGCGGAGTAGCGGCTCTCCACCACACGGGCATCTAAATTCACTAATGAAAAGCATACTAATTAACTAATTGTCTAGGAGCTTCGCTAATACCGCCGAGATCGAGCTAGCGATTCCGGGTCCAGAACACGTTCCTTGACGCGTACAGTTCAGGGCAACGGAGGATCCGCCGAATTCCCACCTAAGTGAGTGGAGAGCTAGACCCCCGAGATATACGCAAGTCAATTCTACGGGAATTATACCGAGGGTAGATACTGATAGATGAAGTGCCTACATAGAGGAGCTGATATAGAAAATTATAGAAATTATATTTTGCAGTTCCCATCTCTACATGACTTTCATCGTTGACCTCTCCCGTCGTCTATTATACCACGCTCCTAATCACATTCATTACAATCAAACGCCCAGCATGACAGTCGAAACCTTTCTCGAAGTCCTTACTCGGAAGCCAGAAAACATTGCTGTTTTGACCAACCCGGACCATGAGCTCTATATTCAGCATAGCGAGCGCCCTACCCCAGGGCCGGGTGAATGTCTAGTACACGTACGCGCGACTGGCATTTGCGGGTCTGATGTACATTTTTGGAAGCACGGTCACATAGGCGACATGGTGGTCCGGGGAGAAAACGGGCTCGGTCACGAAAGCGCAGGCGTGATCCTTGCCACCGGCCCTGGCGTCACTCGTTTCCGGCCCGGTGATCGAGTAGCTATCGAATGCGGAGTTCCCTGCATGAAGCCAAGCTGCTTCTCTTGCCGAACAGGGCAGTACAATGCCTGCCCAGATGTCGTCTTCTATTCCACCCCTCCTTACCATGGTACTCTGAGACGATACCATGTGCACCCGGAGGACTGGCTTCACAAGATCCCTGATACCATGACGTACGAGGAAGGGTCACTTTTGGAGCCGCTCTCTGTCGCTCTAGCCGGGATTGACCGGTCGATGCTGCGCTTGGGAGACCCCATGGTGATTTGCGGCGCTGGCCCTATCGGTATTGTCACGCTGCTGGCGGCCAATGCCGCGGGAGCAAACCCAATCGTGATCACCGACATCAACGAAACTAGACTCGAGCTGGCCAAAAGGCTAGTCCCGAGAGTCCGGCCTCTTCTGATAACACCTGAAAAATCGTCGAAAGAAGTTGCGGGAGACGTAATAGAACTCCTCGGACAAGAAGCGAAATTGGTAATTGAATGCACGGGCGTGGAATCGAGCGTCGTCACTGGTATATATGTAAGAACCTTAAAGAGACCTTAATTTTAACCCCTATTTTGACTAACACTATATAGTCCTGTCGATTTGGCGGAATGGTCTTTGTTATTGGATGTGGGAAAGACTTCGCAACATTGCCTTTCATGTATATGTCAGCAAAGGAGATCGATCTTCGGTTCCAATACCGATACCACGATACCTATCCCAAGGCTATTGGTCTTGTTGAGTCGGGAGTTATAGACGTTAAACCACTGGTTACTCATCGGTTCTCTCTCGAAGATGGCAAAATGGCGTTTCAGACCGCCTCAGATCCTAAAGCCATGGCCTTGAAGGTGCAGATTATCGATGAATAATAAAATCCAGTCTTAATAAGCAAGTATAAAGGAATATATAGAGACTACTTTGATTTAGAACCTTAGAATAGAAAAGAATTAGCATTTCTCCTCGTCTAATTGTCTTGCTTTATCCGAGTCTAGATAAACAATCCAGAGAGTTGAAGCCTTAAATTGTCTATCATTCCATTAATCCTGCCCTTGTTGATAATATGTGCATATGAAAAGGAAGTAATAGTAAACTGTTGTTAGATACAAACGAAACAATGAACTAATGTGCCTTGTAGTCTTGTACGCTATGCTGTATTCTTGTTATTTGCTACACTTAGTTTATCATACTTAAGTACTTTATCTTGTCTATTCTTTGAATCTCTCTATTGTATACTAAGACCTGATCCAAGGTAGAAAATTCCGACTATAAGAATTTTAACACTAAGGCACTCTGTGGCGAGTTACCGGATAACTAAGTTCACCGTTTTTTGCGCTTTAGGGAGAAAGTCTTGGTACCCCTCCTCTGCAATTCATAGGAGTTCCACACCATACAGTAAGAGCGCAAGTCCCTGTGATGGCCGATCGCTGTTAGCCTAAAGCGAAGGAAAATTCTTGGTGCTGTTGGGAATGTGGGACAACTTCAGCATCAGGTTGTCGAACCAAATATCGGCGAAACCACCGAACACAGTTCGGTAGATACACCGAATTGAGTGGTTTCATTAGCGCATAGACTAGTGTATATCGGTGCTTTCATCGAGCTAGCGTGTACATGACTTTCAGCTACTTGGTGCTGAGTTAGACCAGCACTACACGAATGTTTACACGAATGCCAATATATGATGTTAGAGGCACTGGTAGTGCTGTTAGTGCTGGTTAATGTGTTAGTTTTATATACTTACAATAAACAGCTAATACATTAAGTAAATGCGATACTGTTTAACACAGGGGTCAAGATCTTCAAGTTTCTGCAGGATATGCATAAGAGCATTTGATTATCGTCACATGGAGCAACACATCTTAATAAGCTGTTATATCTGAATTGTTTCTGTCTCTCTCCGTTCATTGCACGGTTGTCTTTATCCCCGCTCGATTTATGGACAAATCCTAGTGTCCTGGGCATATGGAGATCATGCCGGCATGTTGCCCGGTAGGAACTAGGTTTCTCTCAGATTTGGCGTAGCAGATCTTGGAAGTGCATGTGTAACGTAGAACCCCAAGGAATATATAATGGAGGCAAGGCGGTTCCATTGCTGTAAGTTGCATCTTAATAACTTAGATATAAGAGTCAAGAAATTTGGTCTATATTACCTATTTTATCAACATGGCGAAAGTTTCATCGAAGGAGATTGAAAAGTATATTATCCTAACTCAACGTAAGTACGCACTATGCTAACAAGGAGTAGCACAATCGAGATTCCAAGAACGTCTTGTAACGCCGATAAACTTCATGAGGTAGCTTCGAATAAGATTGCAAATGAATCAATGTAAGTTAATCATTTTCCCTAGGAGAATGTTAGAATCCTCGTGGCTTAATATGACGATAGTATTCAAAACCCCTTGGTAGATATCCCAAAAGATCGGCTCCTGCGAAACGTGGAAAACTTCGTAGCCAAATACGGTCTTTCAGATGACGTTGAACTCTTCAAGAAGGGTGCCCTTGCTTCTCAAAGCCCTCAATGCCTCGACACCATTCCAGAGTTGACCGATCGTGACCGTGCTCTCCTGAAAGACGAAATTACCCATCGCTGGAAGCACCCAAAGGCTCTCTATCTCACGATTATGATGAACTCTATTGGCGCCGCTATACAAGGATGGGATCAGACAGGATCGAACGGGGCCAATCTATCATACCCGGAAGCTTTCGGTATTGCCGATACCGGTGAGATCTGTATGGCTGCCGGCACTTGTGCAAGAAACTCTTGGATTATTGGTGCGATCAATAGTGCTTCATATATGTGCTTTCTGCTTCGTATCCACCTAGTACAGAGCCTTGGCTAAGATAATTATTACGCTTTAGTTGAAGATCTATACTGGTTGTAAATATTGCTTGTTTATATTTAAAGTATAGGCTATTTTTTATTATTTATATATTTACTTATATAAACAATGGTGTAAAGTATTTATATTTTAAGGCTTGTGCTTAAAGTGTTTTTATTTAACAGCTAAAATTATAACTATTTTTTTTTTTAAATAATTATTATTATTAAATAAATTTTATATAAATTTATATAATATATAGCTGGCGCTACTAGCCCGGAGGAAAAACATATAATATTTAATTAAGTCTTGTTTATTTAAAAAGAAATATAAAAGTATATATATAAAAAAAAGGCTATTTATAAGTAATTTAAGTAGGCTTTAGTCACTTAACACTTTATTAAGTGACCCTTTAGTTATTTAATAGCCTTATGACCCCCTTAGCTATACTAGTAGCCCAAGGGCTACTTGTATAACTAGTTAACCGCTTATATTATTATTTTAATACTAGATACTTTTTTTTTAAATAATAAAGTTAACTTAGTTATCTAGTAGCGTATAATAAATAATAGGCTATATGCGTATAATAGCTTATTAAAAAAGGCTATATTTTTTTTTTTATATTATATTAAGTAATATATACGCCTTTAAGCTTTTATTAAAGTAGTAAAAGGTTTAACAAAGGAATATAAGTGTAAGTTATATAGCTAGCGCGCAGTAAGTAAGCAGGCCGTTCGTATATAACGGGTAGTTAAAAAAAGGTGTTTAGCTAGCGTATAACAAATAAGCAGGTTGTTCGCGTATAACAAGTGGTTAAATATAAGTTATATAGCTGCATATAACAAGTAGGCAGGTTATTTACGTACGATAGCTTGGTTAAAAGTGGCTGCAAAAGCTTTATATAATATTATAATAAGTTAGCAGCGTTAAAGTTGTTTAATAAAAGTTTATATAACAAGTAGTTAAAAAGGGTTATATAGTAGCGCGTAGTAAGTAAGCAGGTCGCTTACGTACGACAAGTAGGCAAATATAGTTATTTAGCTAATATATAACTAGTTAATAAGTTATATTTTTTTTTTTATATTATATTAAGTAGTACGTATGCTTTTAACTTTTTACGCAAGTAAATAAAAGGTTTAATAAAAAAAAAACAAGGTTATATAGCGGCGTATAATAAGTAATAAGTTATACGCGTATAATAAGTTAATAATAATATAATTACGCGCTATTAATTAAACAATTAAATAAAAATAAGCTAGTTTTTATATAAATAATTAATTTTTTTTATTTGTTAATACTGCTAGTAAAACAAAAGTATAATATAAAATACGCGATTTATATAATTAAGTTAAAATTTTATTATTATTTTAACTAATTTACGGTAAATAAATCTATATATTAATTAATATTAAATGGATTTTATATAAATTTATATAATATATAGCTAGCGCTACTAGCTTAAAAAAGGAATATATAATATTTAGTTAAGTTTTATTTATTTAAAAAAAAATACGAAAATATATATATAAAAAAAAAGCTATTTATAGGTAATTTAAGTGGGCCCTGGTCATTTAACACTTTATTAAGTGACCCCTTAGTTATTTAATAACCTTATAACCCCCTTAGCTATACTAGTAGCCCAAGGGCTACTCGTATAACTAGTTAACCGCTTATATTATTATTTTAATAATTATAATTATTAACTATTAGCGTTTTAATATTTTTAATTAAATTAGCTTAAAAACGCTATTTTTGCTTTTTTTTTGCTAAATTTATTAAATTTACTATTTTTGCTTTTTTTTCGCTAAATTTATTAAATTTATTTTTTTTTAATTATTTTGCTGCGATAATTATTTAGTTATTTTTTATAGCTTTTTACGATCTTTTTTTAATATTATTTTATTTATATATTAAAAACTTTTTATTAAATAATTATTATTATTATAAGCTAAATATAAATTATTTTTATTATATT